>CM035785.1:26578286-26680786 GCA_020466265.1 Siphamia tubifer | reverse complement strand
AAAGCTCAACTCTTAAAGGAGGCTGTTGAAGTCAGGTGTGGGGGGCGGGGCCACACCGTGCCACCATCAAACTTCCGGAGGTTGGACAGGATGTGGAATTTATGTGACAGGCTGCCCGAAGACGTTAGCATAGCTGGGTGTCACAGATCAAGGCGATGGCCTCCCAAACACGTGACTTAGATGTATACAGCGCGTGGACGCTTTCCTCACAGAGTGTCCGTCACAGCCTGTCCCCCCTAACCATGGACGCTGTCAGTCCAAACAAACACACCTGTTTGACATGTCCCCCACACATGACAATAAACTAAACCCTGTGGTTAAACAACTAGTCCAAAAAAAAAAAAAAAAAACCCAGAAGAGGAGCGTGTGCAGGATGGACAGATGAACACAACTGCTAATAGAACTGATATTAGCTACATTTACAGGATGTGTTTTTATTCACAATTATTTATTCACAATAAAATAATTCAGAATTAAATATATTTCCTTCATATATACATTGATATGTTAATTCTGAAAAAAGGTTTCCATGGACATGGGTGTATTTGGCTCTAGTTAATTGGTCTTTTCAGAGCTGGAGGTACAGAGGGTTCTGATTGAACAGAACAGCTGCTTAATGTCTGCATGTGTCCTGGAAGAAAATAATGGCCTCAACTTCCTGTTTTACGTTGGTTTCAACTACTGTTTGGCTGAACTTTTGATACTAAAAGCGCTGGTCTAGGTGGAGAAATAACAGTTAAAGTGTCTGCAGCAGCAGCCCACTTTATGATGAATGATGGTCAAAGGGTAACGAAAAGCATCATAGGGAGCTCCATCATAGCCAATAGGATGCTACGTACAGTACGTATGTGACATGTTTATGTACATTATCTAGTAACATATAGTAATGTACTGTATTTATGTCTCGGGGGTTTCAGTTTCTTTTTGGAAATAGATTTTTTTTCGTATCCAGAGACAAAAAATTGAGGTAAAGTTTTTCCATAACTTGTATTTTTAGTTAGCTGGGTGTTTTATGAGTAGAGGTATCACTGTGTGTGTCATCCACCACAAATACGTGCATCATCGACCGCAAATACGTGCAACATGGACCGCAAATACGTGCAACATCGACCACAACCACGTGCATCGTCATGGTGACCACACCAGGAGCATGTGCACAACGACAGGAATAACGTTCCAGAGGAATGAAGTGTTTCCATGTCAGAGGAATTATTGAATTCAGATCAGAATAAACCAGAGACTTTATTCAGTTTAATAGTGAATTTTTATTTTCAACATAAATTAGGTGTTTACATGGTTCATCTGAAAGAGGAATGAACATTCATTCTGGATTAAACAGGAATAAAAACTCTCATGTAAATAGGTTCATTCTTTCCTGCAGTAGAAGTACAGCTACTGGTCCATCTGTCCATCCAAAATCATAATCACATCATCTGAAGAATGTACTGCGATATCCATCCCCATACTGTAGGTGAATGTTAACATGGAGCAGAAGCCTGTTGAAAATGAGTCACATGACCTACTGTTTCAAAGACCAATGGCCTCATGCACTTATAATATATACGTATATAATGCATTTTACACAAAGGCAATCTAATTGAAATTATAGGGCACTAATTTTCAATACAATCCTAGACTATAATTGACTGAGGGGATAAAACTCCACAGCATGTTATGTTTTTCTTTTTCTACCGCCTTAAAACAGGTGTATTGAGCACCCTTTCCTTCAGAAATATCAACACAGCTCCACATCCCTTTAGTTTTTCTTTCATCTCTCCTGTGGTGGCTGTGAATAGTTCATTACTGTCGACCTGAAGCCACTCTTATTATCAAACTGCAAACACGTGCTGCCTCTGCACAGAATAAAACAGTTTTTAACATTTAATCAACCAAAAACCTGGGTCATATTCCACATTAAGGCTGGCTGCCTTTTCTGCTAACCTGAAAGAAGCAATGTTTGGAATTTTAAAGCTTTACATCAGGGGTCTCAAACTCAGCCTGATTTCATCTCCAGTAAAATAAGAACAGTATAACCTTTAAACAAAGACCATTTTTGTGGTTGTTCTAGTGCAGGAGTGTCAAATTAATTTCAGTTCAGGGGTCACATTAAGCCAAATTTCATCTGCAGTGAAATAATAACAGAATAATATATAAAATAATGTCAACTCCAAACTTTCCTCTGTGTTTTAGGGCAAAAAAGTAATGTGATGAAAATGTTTCCATCCTTTAAAACAATGTGAATGACATGAACAAACTGACATTTATTAAGAAGACTATGTGCAGTTTTAACAATATGATGTTTATATGTCAGTCCTGTTATTTTACATAAAACAGATAAATCATACTTTGTATTAAATGCCACTGACACAGGGCGACCTGTTATCACTGTTTCTGGGAAACTTTATCTCCTTGTTCTGGACTCATATTCCTAAAATACTTTCCAAGATCTTCCATTTTAAGACCAAGACAGACCCTTGTCTTCCCTCCACAGTATTCCAACTTTTTGTCAAAAGTCAAAATTATGAGATAAAAAGAGAAAATAGTGCCAATGTCCCTTTGCTCATCAGGTCCTCACAGCTGTGATGTCTTGTTATCAACCAACGGGAGTCATTCAATAGATCATAAAATCAATCCCACTGTGTTTTTATCAACAAATACCAAAAACAGTGTGAATGGTATAGGAAGCCCCCAAAGCTCTTCTATGGAAACATCTGACTGAATAAATGTAGGTAACTGTTGTTACGCTCAGTCTAGGGGTACTGAGACATTAACATGCAGTGAGACTTCCCACCTTCCATGCCACTTAAACACCAGTTAAAAAAAATCCAGAAATCAAATAAAGTGCAATTTAAACAATTTATTTTATCCAATAATATAACAAAATCAAAATGGGAATCCAAAGCAATAAGACAACAAACAAAAGAATCTTCAAGCCCTATGCTTTCCTACCAAACAAGAAACAAACCAAAATACAGAAAATCTTACCTATGCTCCTAGTTGAAAAAAAACAGGAGAAAACTTAACCAAAGAAAAAGGTTCCCACCATCAGGTATTTTAAACACAGTTCAGACAACAATCACAGACGGCTGGTGCAGTGCAGGATGGAAGAGAGAAGTCTGCTCCATGATGGGTGTGTCTTCTTTTTATGGCCTCCTGCCTTCTCTGAGGAACCAATCATGGCGGATCACTTTGTCACCACACCTGCATCACATCTTCACTTGACCTGCTCTCAGAAACAGACATGCATACATACATCTACAACTAAACAGAATTACACAGACTTAACACCTCCCATCCTAAGAATTTAACACTACCCTATAGTGTTAAATTCCCCAGTCTGTTTAGGGTGGTGTACTTAACACTCTAGGTCACCATAGACCTTGATAGGGCATCTGCCATAACATTGTCTGTCCCTTTCTTGTGACAGATATTTAAATTGAAATCCTGAAGGAGCAGAGACCAACGCATTAGCCTCTGGTTTGCATTGCACATGCGCGACAGAAATACTAATGGGTTATGGTCTGTAAACACTTTCACTGGCTGAGAACTAGAACCAAGATATACTTCAAATTGTTGTAGTGCCAGCAGTAAGGCTAAGGCTTCTTTCTCTATGGTGCTGTAATTTAGTTGATGTTTATTAAATTTCTTTGAGAAATAACAGACAGGATGATCCACACCGTAGCGATCTTCCTGAAAGAGAACAGCCCCTGCACCGTGCGCACTGGCGTCAACCTCTAATTGAAAAGGACGCTCATAGTCGGGAGCCGCCAGTACGGGCGCACTACTTAACAATGCTTTTGCAGCATCAAACGCAGCCTGACAGGCCGGAGACCAGCTGAATCTTCTCAGAGGGCTAACCAGAGTAGTAAGAGGAGCCACAACCTCTGAGAAATTTCGGCAGAATCCCCGATAATAACCGCACATTCCCAGGAAGCGACGCAGTGCGCGCTTAGACTGAGGAACTGGGAAGTCTATAACAGCCTGCACTTTAGCTGCCACCAGACGCACCTGTCCCTGACCTACCTTCTTACCTAGATAAGTGACAGTAGCCTTACCGAACTCGCATTTTGCAAGGTTCAATGTTAAATTTGCATTACGGAAACGACTTAAAACGATCGACAGGGTTTCCAAATGTTCAGCCCAGGTTTTTGAATAAACCACTACATCATCTAAATAGGCCTCGCAACCTTCCACTCCACGCAACACTTTTTTCATTAAGCGTTGGAATGTTGCGGGCGCATTCCTAAGTCCAAAAGGCATCACCGTATATTGTAAAAAATTATCCGGTGTAACAAATGCTGATATTTCCGACGCACGGGGTGTTAGTGGCACCTGCCAATAACCTTTCAAAAGATCCAGTTTTGTTACAAATTTTGCAGCTCCTACACGATCAATACAATCTTCCATTCGTGGAAGTGGATACGAATCAGGTTTTGTAATCGAATTTACTTTTCTGTAATCGTTACAGAATCTAGTCGTGGTGTCCGGTTTTGGAACTAATACGCACGGAGAGCTCCATGGACTGTTAGATGGAATTGCCAATCCATGCTCCAGTAAATAATTTATCTCAGTTTGCATAAGTTTTCTTTTATTTGGATTAACACGGTAGGCATGTTGTTTTATCGGACAGTGACCTTCAACATCAATATCATGACTTAACACCGAAGTTTGTTTTGGATGATCTGAGAAAAGTACAACATTTTTATTGATTAGGTCAATGATGTCATCACGGGCCGGTTCCGATAGATAAGACAGAAAGGAGTTCAACTCAGTTAAGATTTCAGAATTCTGTAACCTAACACCTGGCAAAGAACTGTTCGTTCTCAGCCCATCATCAGACAGCTGGTAAGAGTTAGCACAGGTAACAGTCATGACAGATGAACTTTGGGGTGGCGGTGGGACCGCATCCTCTCTCGAAAAATAACGCTTTAACATGTTTATGTGACAAACACGACTTTTCCGTCTTCTATCTGGAGTGCGCACAACATAATCCGTTTCACTAATTTGGCGCTCTATTTCATACGGTCCTGAAAACTGCGCTTGGAGACTGGATCCAGGAATAGGAAGCAACACCAGTGTTTTATCACCGGGTTGAAAACTGCGCTTCACAGTCCTTTTATCAAAGTTCTGTTTCATTTTAGTCTGGGCCTGAGCAAGATTTGTGCTTGCTAGGTTCTGCACATAATGAAGTCGCTCACGGAATCTGCTGATATAATCTAACACATTGCTCTCAGTACGGGGTTCGGAAGATAACCATGCATCACGGAGCAGCCGAAGAGGACCACGCACTGTGTGGCCAAAAACTAGATCAGCAGGACTGAATCTAAGGGATTCTTGCGGAGATTCCCTCACAGCAAGAAGAAGAAATGGGAGTCCTTCATCCCATTCTCTACCAGATTCAAAGCAAAATTTACGCATCATAGATTTCAAAGTCTGATGGAACCGTTCAAGTGCACCTTGAGACTCAGGATGGTAAGGGCTAGATGTTATATGCTTAATTTTTAACTCTTTCAAGACTTGTGAAAAATTTTTAGACATAAAATTTGTGCCTTGATCAGTTTGAACAATTCTCGGAAGGCCAAAAGTCGAAAAAAACTTAAGTAAAGCTTTCACAATTATTTTGGTTTTTAAAGTGCGAAGGGGAATAGCTTCTGGATAGCGAGTAGCTGCGCACATTATGGTCAAAAGATACTGATGTCCAGATTTCGCTTTTGGCAGAGGGCCAACACAATCCAATAACACACGCTCAAAAGGTTCAGCCACAACTGGTATCGGCTGCAAAGGAGCTTGAGGTATCGGCTGGTTTGGTTTCCCTACCATCTGACAGACATGACA
This sequence comes from Siphamia tubifer, assembly GCA_020466265.1. Taxonomy (NCBI): domain Eukaryota; kingdom Metazoa; phylum Chordata; class Actinopteri; order Kurtiformes; family Apogonidae; genus Siphamia; species Siphamia tubifer. The sequence continues at coordinate 26,674,951 of CM035785.1, read as the reverse complement.
GGACCTACAGTGTTTCACTACCTCTGATTTGAGACCAGGCCAGAAGAAATTGCGTAAAATTTTGAGATACGTTTTTTTAACACCCAAATGACCACCAGCAACAGAGTCGTGGGCCAACCTTAAAACCTGTGGTCTGTATTCTACAGGCACCACAACCTGAGTCACGGTATTCCATTCAGTGGAATCCGGAGCCCATTTTCTCATCAGAACACCATTTTCTACGAAAAAACATACAGAGCCAAATTCTTTTGCACCGGGAACAGCAGAGGACCAACACTGCGCCAGAGTTGAGTCACTCTGTTGTGCCTTAATCAACATTTCTCTGTCTATTTTGAAATCAACGTCAGTTTCAACAGGCAACAAAGTAACATTTTCACATCTTTCTTTCACAGTTTCCTTTTCACATTTTTCTTTCACAGTGACATCAGACACCTTATTCACATCTTTAGAAACCATGAAAGTGTCAGAGAGATCTACAATTTCCCCCATTTTGCGACTCTGGGCGCGCGTAATTACGCATGCAGGGAACAAAGAAAGCGAAGAACAAGGGGCTGAATCTGATGAACTACAAATTGGTTCATCCACGACCTCCGGCGCGGGGTACACCTGACCGCCAGCCAAATCATTACCAAGAATGAACGACACGCCTTGAACTGGTAACCGAGGACGCACCGCGACACGTACCTGTCCACTGAGAAAGGACGACTGAAGATGCACATTATGGAGTGGAGCCTTCACCACACTCATTTTAATGCCCCAGACCAAGAGGCGAGAGGTCCCGGGTTTAAATCCCGGACGAGCCCCCAATTCATGTTACGCTCAGTCTAGGGGTACTGAGACATTAACATGCAGTGAGACTTCCCACCTTCCATGCCACTTAAACACCAGTTAAAAAAAATCCAGAAATCAAATAAAGTGCAATTTAAACAATTTATTTTATCCAATAATATAACAAAATCAAAATGGGAATCCAAAGCAATAAGACAACAAACAAAAGAATCTTCAAGCCCTATGCTTTCCTACCAAACAAGAAACAAACCAAAATACAGAAAATCTTACCTATGCTCCTAGTTGAAAAAAAACAGGAGAAAACTTAACCAAAGAAAAAGGTTCCCACCATCAGGTATTTTAAACACAGTTCAGACAACAATCACAGACGGCTGGTGCAGTGCAGGATGGAAGAGAGAAGTCTGCTCCATGATGGGTGTGTCTTCTTTTTATGGCCTCCTGCCTTCTCTGAGGAACCAATCATGGCGGATCACTTTGTCACCACACCTGCATCACATCTTCACTTGACCTGCTCTCAGAAACAGACATGCATACATACATCTACAACTAAACAGAATTACACAGACTTAACACTGTGTAATGACATATTAATGTGGTTAAAGCTGCTAAATGCTACGCAGGAGGTTGTTGGTACAAACTAATATAGGGACAATTACTTTCTTTGATCTTGATTGAAATTGAACTCAGTGAATCAATTGGAAATTAAATCTGTTGAGAACTGAGGGAAGAGTAGTGATTTTAGTGACTGGAAAAATAAACACATTGTTTTCAAAGGCAAATTTTCGACAAACAAAGTGATAAGTTTTGTGCCTAGTGCTTAGATCTATCTAATGAATCAATCAGAATTTAAATTTGTTGAGAACTGAGGGGGGAGAAGTGATTTTAGTGAATTGTGGATGACGGCAAATAGCTCACAGGACTTTGGCTGGATGAGGTAATAATGATAAAAATTATGAGATAAAAAGCCAAAATATCCAGTCACTAAGCACAACCAGAATTAATCCATATATAAGGCGTTCTGTGGTTTTTGGAGAAATGTAATGTACAAAGTAGAATATAAACTCTATTTACTCCAGTATTTCTTTATCTTATTTATCTTTACCTCAGGATGGTGTCTTGCTAAGTGTGCAGTAATGTTTGTGGTGTTTCCACAGTATGACACGTGTGTGTTACACACTTTACAAATACTTTTCCACATGTTCTGCTCTTCCCTTCAAAGCTGAAAATCCAAAACATGTCCACACTTCTGACTTAAAATGCAATGGCGGGGGTTTTATCTCTGAGCATTTCGCCTGTTCTAATTACTACAACTAATATTAACCTTTTAATGCAGGGGTATCAAACTCATTTTAGTTCAGTGGCCACATTAAACCAAATTAGATCTGCAGAGAATAATAAGAGAATAGGTAAGATTACATTATGACAATGTTTATATCTATAAAGTTTCCTTAAAAATCTTAATAACATGAACAACTTCAAGTGTCTTAAGAAAAACAAGTGTGTTTTTAACAATGTTTAGCCTCAGTTTGCCTCAATTACAACTAACGTTACAATTACAAATACATAATAATAAATAGAATACTGATAAAATTACACTTCTAAGACATTTTAAGGTTGTTCATATTTTTCGTAAAAAGATAGTTTGTCAACATTGAGATTTTCATGTAATTTTCCCTTTTTACACTAAAACAAAGAGAAAATATGCTGTTTTCGTTATTTATAGGCTATTATGATCACAATTTAGTGTTCTGACCTAATTGAGATCTAATTATTCTGTATGTGGAACCTGAATTAAAATGATTTTTACACCACTGATTGTTAATATCTTCATTGTTATTCAACCACCGGGCCGGATTTGACCCTTTGGCGGGCTGCCTTTTGCCCCTGGGCCTTATTTTTGACACCTGTGTTGTAATATGTAAAATACCCCCCCACCCCCACCCCCAGTCCCTTTGAGACCCCAGACTGCTTCCACCTCCCTTCAGGTTTTCATCTTGTCCACCACAAACGCTGCCGTGTCTTAAAGCTGCTGCAGAATTAAAATGAGCATTCTTAGCAGCCATGTGAGTCATGCATGACGTCACCACCCACATGAGTGTGTGTGTGTGTGTGTGTGTGTGTGTGGGGGGGGGGGGGGGGTGATGAGTAATCCAGCTCAGTCTGAGGCAGGAGGCGAGTCTTTGAAGCCAAGTCTCAGCAGAGTGGGGAAATATTCAAGCACAGACTAGACCAGGCTAAATTCACATTTAATGCAAATGTAACAGCTCTGAGGTCACACACACCTCAGTTATTAGATCAAAAACTGATAGAATCCACTGGATCCAGTGGGTCCCATGGGATTTCGGTGTCTCAGTGAAGTAAAGTAATAGGGAAATGGTGTTTTACTGCAGACAATACATTTATAATTCTCCTGACCAAAACAGACGAAGTAGTGATGTAAACCAGTATTCAGAGAATGCCTAATCTCGCCGCTATTTTGTGCCAATCTCAAGTTCCTATGACAACCCATTCTTAAATTACAGCCAATAATGTGATTATTACCTTTGTGCCAAATGCAACCTTAATTTTCCCACATGTCACCTTTGATCTCCATAAAAAGTCAAAATCAGAAGATAAAAAAAGTCAATAATGCAGTAAAATATTAAAATAATGCCATAAAATGTCAAAATCACACGATAAAGACAAAATAATGCAATAAAATATTAAAATACTGTGATAACATGTCAAAATAGTGCGATAAAATGTCAAAAATAATGCGATAAACCATCAAAATAATGCAATAAAACATCAAAATAATGCGATAAAAAGTCAACATTACACGATAAAAAGACAAAATTATGCAAATAAAAAGTTACAATTATGAGATAAAATAGTCAAAATGATGTGATAAATGCAAACAGTGTGACAGAAATGAATTTTGCCACGTCACCTTTGACCTCCAGAGATCTCAAAAACTATTGGCCGTAGGTGATAACACCAATTATGAGAATGGACCATTTTCACAAAAAGCGGACTTACGTCACAGGAGCGTAACCGGACTTCCCGTTAAACGTCCAGACAGTAGAAAGCCGGTAGTATTGAAAGAGTCTTTTCAAGTTCTTGAAGAAATTTGCAACTTTTAACATTTGCAGATATTGGGAGAATCGTGGAGGAAAATTCACTAACGAAAAAGTAACTTGATAAAGGCTACGATTTGTTCCAGTGAGGAAAAAATATAAATGTAAAGAGAGAGCCCTGGGGCTAAGTGCTACTGAACTGATAACTACGTCCACAAATCATTACTATATCCACTTATACCTAGAACTAGGGTTATAGGATTATGTATGGATAGTATAGAGGACATGGACTATTTCACTATTTTCAATTTGTTCTGTCTATTGTTCAAGTCAACGTCTCGTTAGCATAACGTTAGCGTTAGCCGAATGCTATCATAATCTGTTCACATTTTCTCTGGCAGTGTGTGTTTATGTTGGTGTTTGTCATAATATCAAATACTGTAGACAGGCAGGTTTTTTTGAGGGCTAGATGTTATTCATCGCAAGGAAAAAAAGAGGAGCCTCACAAACTACAGGTTTGATCAGTGTGCATACATTTACTGTGACTTACTGCTGTTCACTAGCTGCAGTTCTATGCCTATTTCAACTCTTTTCTTCCAGTGCTACTGTTGTTTACTGCTGACACTGATGTACTGGCATCTAAAGGCTAAAGATCCTAACTACAGTTTAAGTCGAACATTACTTATTTGTGTTCACCATAACATTCAAAACCATTGACATTTGTTTTATATCAACTCATACCGACGTTAACAGCTGCCGTTTTTGACACCATTCGTATACTGGCTCCTTTTTCCTGTAGGAATATAATCATTCCAAGAAAAATGCTAGGGACATACTCTGGTTTCAACCAGCAAACAGTCTTCCCCAGGATGTAGTGTTCTAATGTGATGTGTCTGCTGCAGACGTAAGTACTCTTTTTTTTTATTATAAAACTCGGCCCTTCCTAACGCTGAATAGCTAGGAGCCGTTTTCGTCTAGCTTCGCTGTTAACAACGAAAGAGTGGAACTAAATATAAGACACTACAACAACATCCTGGTATGTTACAATAACTTTTGGTCCATGCTGTCATGTTTGCCATTTAAGTTTTGCCGGTACGGAAGTAGGGTTAAGCTCCTCTGTGGAAGTTGTGAAAATGGTCCATTGTATAAATCTTCATTTCACATTGTTTGGTAACAATCTGAAAGTTCTGTGACCCTCCGTTCTTCAGTTATAACCCATAATGTGATTTTGATCTTTTAGTTAATTGTGACCTTGACTCAATGCATCAAATTGCAGATGTTCAGATAACTCAGTAACAAATATTCAGACAATGTCTAATCTCACCCCCATTTTGTGCCAATCTCAAGTTTCTATGAAAACCTGTTCTTGAATTACAGCCAATAATGTGATTTTGACCTTTCTGCTAAATACAACCTTGACCTTTGACCTTTACTCAAATGGATCATTGCATCTGATGTGCATTAGCTATATGTATATGCCCATGTAATTTCATAGTGATATCTCAAATATTAATTGAGTTCTAGCATATGTCTCCGTGGACACACACACACACACACACACACACACACACACACACACACATGCACTAGGGTGACCAGATGTCCAGAAAAATTCGGGACAGTCCCGAATTCTCAGCTGTTGACCCGAATCCCGAATCTGGCTGTACTGTACGAGTCCTGAAAATGTAACTTGTTATCATCAAGTAAACATTTTAAACCATTTCCCTTCTGCATGACTGCTGCTGAGGCTGCTGCATGACTGCTGCTGAGGCTGCTGCATGACTGCTGCATGACTGCTGCTGAGGCTGCTGCCTGACTCCTGCTGAGGCTGCTGCCTGACTGCTGCATGACTGCTGCTGAGGCTGCTGCCTGACTGCTGTTGAGGCTGCTGCCTGACTCCTGCTGAGGCTGCTGCATGACTGCTGCTGAGGCTGCTGCCTGACTGCTGCTGAGGCTGCTGCATGACTGCTGCATGACTGCTGCTGAGGCTGCTGCCTGACTGCTGCTGAGGCTGCTGCATGACTGCTGCTGAGGCTACTGCCTGACTGCTGCTGAGGCTGCTGCATGACTGCTGCTGAGACTACTTGCATGACCGCTGCTGAGGCTACTACAAATGTCAAATGTCTACGTGGATCTATTTTGTATCTGTGTCACATTCTAGTTCTATTCGATTGCTACAGTAAAGACGAACAGTGACTGGCACAAATACAGCGATAGATTAATGAAGATTTGAAGACATATGGACAACTTCATTATTATTCTATTGTGTTATTGTTAATGTCCCACATCTCCACATTCAACAATGTTAGGCCTATTTCAATGTAATATTTATATGTGTATTGCACGCTTGTATTAATGATATTAGATTAATGTTTACTAAGTACTTGAATACCATTCATTTGACAAGCTTGGAAATGCATATGTTTTTTTATTTATGAATTTCAGCCAACCTCCTCTGGTCACCCTAGCACACACACACACACACACACAACCAGACAAAGTGATTACAATAATAAGAGGGCAGTGTGTGATTCTTATGTAACATGTCTGAAGCACCATCACCTGAAACATAGATCAGACTGGAGACATGAAAATAACTGTGATGATTCATCCACGAAACAACACCCCACACCCCATCCCGAATTTCAGCCAACCTCATCTGGTCACCCGACCACGCACACACGTATACATACACACACACACACACACACACACATGATGAATTTACAGTGTAGATGAATTTCTCTACACTGAGACAATAAAGATCAATTCAGTTCACACACACGCATGTACACACACACACACAAACACATTATTACAGATGTTTGTCCATCATTACTTAAGAGCAACCTCAACAGAATTAGTAAAGTTTGGGACAAGATGTGGAAATGCAAATCCATAACATTTTGACTTATCTTGCTAACTAACAGACAAACAAACAAACTCTGGCAAAAACATAACCTCCTTGGTGAAGGTAAACACCAATCCAGATAAAAATATAACTAATACAGATAAATATATAACTATTCTAACTAATATAACTAATAAAGTCTTGATAAAGCTTTAAACCCTCATCTGTGTCTGTCCTCCTGCTGAGTCCAGGCCAGGCTGCAGGAGTGCCCCCCCCCCCCCCCCCCCCCCCCCCCCCCCCCCCACACACACACACACACACACACACACTGGGTGTGCTGATGGCCCCTTCTTTAAAAATCACACTTGATGCCAAAAGTAACAACATTTCCACTCATTCAGAGGAATCAAACATGTGGCCTGGGGGCCAAAATCAGCCCACCAATCTGGCCCCTGGAATGCATAAATTACACAGAAAATATGAGTAATTAAGGAAATTAAAATTATTTGACATCAATTTCAACCTAAAATGGATCAGCCCATAATCATCATAATATATAATTGAACAAATCTGTCTGTAGTGAGTCCTGTTTGTCTGTGGAACGCTGAACACCTGCACAACTCCATCAAATGATCCAACATTTCCAACATATTAAACTTCAATGTTTCTTGTTGTTGATCCAGTTGTTAGTTCCTCAATAAACACTTGGAAATAATCCTGAATAAAGAATGAGCTGACGCCAGACCATTCCTTCGATTAAAAAACCCAAGAGTGAAGCAGTGAACATCCAGTGTTTGACTGTGTGGTTTAATTTTCCACCTCAAAGGCATTTTGTGAACCTTAACATTACTCATGGTCGACTGCAGTTCCTCATGTGTCACAACAGTTTATAATCTGTCTTATGGAGATGCTCGCCAAGTCTGTGAGACAAAGCCTGGGTCAGATGGGGGGGTGAGGGGGGGCTTCATTTCCATTTGTGGGACAGGAAGTGTTTAGAGTTGACTGTTGTCCCGTCCCCTCAAACTCTGTGGTCAAAGTTGGTTCTTGTACGTTTACTTCGTTAAAAGAAAAAAAAAAAGCATGAAGGTTTTCAGACCTGTACTCTGGGAGGACCAACCATTGGTACTCGTTTATATACAAGACAATATTTGGCCTCTGGCCTGGTAACATTTGTACATAAATTATTGAAAAAGACAAATTCTCAAACGTATTCTCCCCATTCATGGTGATATCTCAAGTATGCATTTAGTTATAGCATGATATGTCTCTGCACACACACACACACACACACACACACACACACACACAGTGGTACCTCAACTTACGAAAGACCCAGCTAACGAAAAATCCAAGTTACGAAAACCCTTTTTCATCTCTGAAAACGAAAATCCCGGTAACACTTTAACAGTCATTTCTCCACCTAGACCAATGCGTTTAAGAGTATATGACCACCAGACTATCATCAGCTGAAGGAAAACTGTTAAAAACTTGGACTCCGTAAACCCGGGTACGCAGACTGTTCTACAGAACCTGGGTCTGCTACGCCAGTCAGATACAGCGTCTTACAGAGCAGCGGAGCCCCCCACCCCACAGAGGCTCAGCCTCCAGAGACATCCTTTTCATTTGTATGTTTGTCATTCATGCGAAATAAACATCAGAACACAACTAGAACAGCACCCTGAGAGCGCAGACCTCCACCAAGGTACACACCCCCTGGATCACCACCAAAATCTAACCCCTCCAGATCTCCCCATTACCATCCTACTCTGTAAATTTCATCAAAATGTGTCCATAACTTTTTGAGGTATCTTGCTAACTAACAGACAAACAAACTCTGGCCAAAACATAACCTCTTTGGCAGTGGTAATAATCTCACTCAAACAATGTTGGGCTATATTAACTAGTAACTTGTCCGCTACAACACACTGGTAAATATGTCCTTCCCAGAGCAGATGAATGGAACATTTGTGTTGGAAGGTGCAGTTTGACTCTAACTATAAATGGTGCACACATGTCTGTTAGCCAGCCTGCTGCTTTTCTATAAAAACACTGATAAACTCCTTCCACCAAATGACAGTGGTGGGTTTTCAGTGTCAGACTGGTGTGTGACTCATACAGGAAGGATTCATCATTAAATCTCACATCATCTGCTGCTCCCTTAACTGTCAACACAAAACACTCTTTGAAGAAACAAACTTTACACACTAGCGTCTCCAAATGACACCAAGGCTTGTCTGAAAATAGTCTGCATTTCCAAAGCCCAGACATCCTGTGAGGTGGCGTCGGTAAAAACACACCAGTGTTGTTTATGTTGTGACGCAGACGGAAAGAGGAACATTGTGATGTTGGGGAAGATGTTCTACTTTACTGTTGTGTCACAGGTTATTTATGCTTTAAATCTGAGGAAACTTTCACCGTTAGTTTGGGTGGAGAAAATGGATGGATTATAGACTAGCAGCGCTATCCCTATTCACTCCATGTATGGGTCTAGTGGTGTTTGATAGGCAGGGGAGGCGGGGCTAAAAGGTTGTCTTTCAAATCCCTCTGTATGCAATAGGCCGGTACTACAACCAATCAGCATAATCTTTAGGATGACGTAGTTAGAGCGCCGGAGGGAGTCTGGAGAAAGTTAGGAATAACTAAACAAAATGGTGGATTATGGAGCTTAACAAGCTTAAATTTAAAGATTGCTGACATTTCCTCACATTCTTCACTCATCTTTGATAAAACCAAATCTATACCTGTTGTTGTTGTTGTTAAATGGTTGTTTCTGCTTGTTTCTCTGTCAATCGTCACAGCGTCACTTTGTTACACCCGCCCTCTGATTCTATACTTCGCCATGATTGGTCAACCAATTTCAGGGAAATCTAGTCAAAAGTCACATTGAGCGAAACTAGACTACTACTGTAGCACATTATATTTGCTGCCGCTAGGGGGTCTCACGTGACTAGGCTAACATAATTAGAGTAAAATAAAGTAAAAATATGCTAAAGTGCATAAAAAATATAGCAAAATGTAGCAAAAATGCACTAAAATTACAGTAAAATGTAGGAAAATATATTACAAATAGAATAAAATGCTGTAAAAATACACTAAAATGCACAGAAAATCTGCCAAGGCTTGATTTTTCAGTAATTTTTGATGTAACTTAATATTATTAAAATAACCTAGGACATTCTATAATGCTTGGTTACGGAGAAAACTAATAAAATTGGATTTCCCATGTTAAATAAAAGTATGTAATTTCCGTGTTCGCTCACAATTTTATTATATGGATCAAGAGGAGTCCTTCAGAGGGTATGAAAAAAAATTGGGGAAAAAATGAGTTCATGCGATATGAACATTTCAATATTTGATTACTTATGACGTCACTGTGATGTCATGTCCTGTGGCGTAGAAAACATATTGCATATTTTGATCTGATATCTAATATGAAGCACAGTCTATTGTTGGATTTGATCAAATGTGTCAATAACCCTGATTTAAGGTCAAGGTCGCAAAGTTTGCAAACACACCATTGGCTTGACGTCAAAACGTGACGTGATGGCGCCATAGGTGTTGACCCATCTGATGTCTGAAGGTGAGACCATGTGGATGAAAAAAACACCAGATTCTATCTTGTCTGGATCCTGAGATATTACCACTGATGTGTTTTAGCTGTTGACCTTTAGTGTGACCTTGACCTTTGACCTTCATTGGTCAAAATCTAAGGGGTTCTTCCTTGACCCATTATCTATCATTTATCATCCATCAAATTTAATCAAAATCTGTTAAGAACTTTTTGCGTAATCCTGCTGACAGACGGACAGACTAACTGACTCAAATGTAATACCTCTTTGGCAGAGGTAATAACATTCCCAAAATTCCCTTTGAGGATATAAAGATAATGGTCGGCACTTGGTCATAGATGGAATCAGGACGAAAGTAACAGAATCCAACATGGCACCCGTCGATACACTTCAGAATGATTTTCTATCTATTTAGCTTCATTTACTGGATTTTAAAACAGACAAAAGTGAACAAATGATGTATTCTGTCAATAAAAACTCCAGCATTAGCAGTAACTGGAAAATAAAATGTAATTACATCATAACAAGAATGAATGACTCTCGGCCTAATAGAACATAATGACACTGATATTATATTGTCTTGTAAGCCTACATTATATTACTTTTTCCAAATACATCCAATAGATTAATGGACATGTAATAATTTTAATTAATTTTATTTTTCACTATTCAGTTTTGCATCCAATAATATTAATTTCTTTCAGTATATCTTAGTTTTCAGTTCAGGCTTTGGATTTTAATCCAAGAGTGAAAATTATTGCCTGTTGATCATGTTGATCAGCGGGTACCGAATCGGTAGCCGCCATATTGGATTCTGTTACTTTAGTCCTGATTCCATCTGTGACCTAAAGATAAAGTATACGAGGACAGTAAGAGGGTGATTTTAATTCTTCTGTTGTAACATATGCTTTTCTGGGAACAGAAATCCAACAATTTTCCGTCATGGTGTTGTGTATAATGTGAACAAAAACACCAGCATCAGTTCAGATGTGAAGCCAGTGGGATAGTAGTGGTGGCTCCTGGGGGTCACGGGGCCCTTCACCCTCTCCTTACTGGGCTGTGTGTTAGCATGGCTCTCCCCCGCTGGCACCCAGCAGACTGTGGGCCTGGAGCAGGAGGAGGTGAAATGTCAAGAGGGAAATGCAAATTCACGCTGACAAGTGGTGCAGAAAACATGTTCTCTGCGACTCAGGGAACCTTGATATTTCACAAAGTCAAATGAACATGTCAGCCAACACTGCAGGGCAACTATTGGGTTATTTAAAGACTAGCTTCACAAACCAGGACGCTGTTACATCACCGGCAGCGGGGACTGTTTACACCACGCTACCCTTTGTTGTGGTTGTTTTCCACATTCTGCAGTTTCCTTCTGTCTGTGAAGCGTCACCGACCCCCAGAGGAACACACTGGATACCTTTACATCAGCTGTTTGAATTCAGTATTATTTATTCTGAGTAAAATAATTCTGAATTAAATCTATTTCCTTCCTGTTTACATGGACGTGTTAATTCTGAATAAAGGTTTCCATGCAAATGTGTGTATTCCGCTCTAGTTAATTGGTCCTTCAGAGCTGGAGGTTCAGAGGGTTTTGATTGGACAGAACGGCTGCTTCACGTCTGGAAGAAAACTGATGTTTTTATTTCTGGTTTACACACTCGTGTCTCCTAAAATCAGACATGACAAAAACTGAACTGTCGTGTGACTGAGGATCCAAACAAACTCCAGTCAAAGTTTTTAGATCATTAACTCAAACTACAGGTCGAAGCGACCGTGAAGACTTATCAAACACTGTGACAACAAGACGTCAACATTCCCACTGATAGTATTTCTGTGGTTACTAAGGGTTAATATGATTCACACATTCACAGCTCAGGTTCAAGGACAGAGTAGCCAGAGAAGAACCATGGTTTTCTGGTCAGTCATTGAGATTTTTTATTTTTTTTTTACATTGTTTTTATATTACCGTTTACACTTTCCATATTTTAAGTGAGATATTTTCACTTTGAAAATAATCCTTATGCAGTGTGGACTGTGCACAATATGTTATTTGTCTGTAACTTTAATTGTCTAAATATTTATTTTATGTTCTACAGGTTGTTTAAAAACACCAACACACTTTTTATTTTTGCAAAAAATACAAAGACATTTTTATTTTGGAAATTACTTGATTATTAGAGTGGGTCAAAGTGCATACAATACACAATTATTGATATATTGCTGCTTGCACAATACTGAATTTCAAAGGGAAAATATCTCTCCTAAAATAATGAAAGTGTAAACAACAATACAAAACAAATATTATATAAAATATATCAAAAATTGTGCATTGTATGCATTCTAATAACAGAGTAATGTCCAAAATAAAAATATTTTTTTTCAAAGTAAAAAGTCTTTTGGAGCTCTTAAACAACCTGTATAACATAAAATAAAATAATAAAATAAAAAGTAAAATATTGTGCACAGTGCACACTGCATAATAATACTGGCTCTTCTAAAATATAGAAAATGTAATGTGCACATTGGTACATGTTTGCAATTGTTTTAAATATAATTAAGTATTTTATCTTTTACAGGTTCTTTAAATGTCACAAGTTCCACCTCAACTTGTTTTTTATTTTATTTGTTACTGTTAAATATTTATTTTTAAATTGGCTTAATGTCGGCTAAAGGAAATCGGCAGTCAATATTGGCCATTAAAAAACCTGTATTGGTCGATCCTTACTTTCAATCAATGAACTCATACATTTTAACACTACAGACACAACTGATGCTGAATAAATGGAGCACAAAGTCTCGTAAAGTCCAGTAAAGTCCATATGTTAGTGCTGATCACCGGCAGCAGCAGCGGGGCCGTGACTCAAGCTCCTGAAAACAGCCCAAACCCTGCTGCGATACAAAAACATGCACTTGAATCAGTGTCCCACACAAGAACAAAAAAGAATGAAGTTGGTCTGCAGTGCTGTCTGTAACCACGTCCCCAAATAGAAGCTAATTGCAGCAGGAAACATCAGCTGAAAAGCTTAATTTAAGGCTGTTGAGCAGAGTGGAGAGGAGTGAGCTGCGACAGGAAAAGGCTGTGACCATGTGAAAAGATTTCTGTCACCCAGGCCATGTGCACATTTGACACAGCCGCACGTCGACCTGATAATGTCAATATCATTTCCTTCATCTGCTGTCAGCTCAACGCCCGCAACTGGTCACAGAAACAGGCTGGAAATGGAGAACTCCCACACTGGCTGTGACAGTGCTGTGATGCTGCTCAAACATAGCGCTGTGGAGCTGCACAAACAAAGCGCTGTGGAGCTGCACAAACAAAGTGCTGTGGAGCTGCACAAACAAAGTGCTGTGGAGCTGCACAAACAAAGTGCTGTGGAGCTGCACAAACAAAGCCCCTCTTCAGCGCTCGCACAGCGTCGCCCCCAAAAACTCTTGCTTCTGGGATTCTCACACACAGAAGGAACACTTAAGTTTATACGGTGACAATGGAAACAGAAGACGCAGAAGTGGCGTCTCATCTTCAGTTTTCATCTGCGTTTAGACAAGCGTTGTCCGGAGGAAATCCTTGTTTATACAAAGACACAACAGTAAGCAAAATACGATTGGATAAATCTGGCAGGCCGTTAGGTGGTACTATGATGCAATGTCGACAAGTCCTTTTCTGTTTTTACCAAAGGAGGTTATGTTTTACCTCTCATGTGTTAATGGTTATGGTCCATATCTTCATGATTATAGTATCTTCATGGTTAGGGAATCCAATCAGTGTAATCATCATGACTTCACTGATTGGTCGGAGTTTTTTTTGAATGAACATTTATTTTAGTGTCATCAGGGTATTAAGGGGATTTTACTCATTTGTAGGGGTGTGATGTAAGATGTAATATGGCGACATATCTCGCCTTGTTAAAATTCTGTCTCATGAGGTTTGTTGTCCAGCAGCAGCTAGAATGACGTCGGAAAATACAGGTTTTACTATTGACGATGCCCCTTCACTTTTAAATTGTTTGTTTGGCAGCATTTTGGGTTCCAGCAGAAATGATAAATGTCAAGACAGTGAATGATAAGACACGAACAATATACAGACTGTGATGGTGAGACATTAAGCGTCTGTCAGCTCCTGCCCCAGCGTGCTTTCTCTCTCTCTTTCTCCGTCTTTCTCTCTCTCTGTTTCTGAATTGTCGGGAGCACATGAAGCACGGCTCCCCCACGATGCACTGTTTAAACTGGACATTATTTGGACCTCACTACCAAGCTGCTTCTCCGTGTTGTGGGTGCCGGGTGTGCATCCCCAGGCACAAACAATGCCGCACATTTGGGCTAATATGAGCACAACACAGAGACATTTCCAGCACCACCACAGTTCAGTACTCAAATCAACAACTGCACCTGCCAAAAAAACACCAACAAACCAGACAATGCTAACAAATATATTCACACATCAACTTCCACAGTCAAGCACCAGATTTGATTTTGAAAAAAGGAGAAATATATCATATTTATTTTATTTTAACTTTTATAACATTTTATTTTAGTTTCAATTTGTAGAGGAATAAGTTCATTAAGAAGTTAATTTAAAGTTAACACTTACAAGAGTTATAAAATACACATGCAACACAGTTAAATAAAAGTCTGTTGTCCATTCATATAATTTGCAACTTAGTTTTCTTAAAATCTTGCCTTGTCGCAATCTCGTGAACCCAATCTCGTGTCTCGTCTCGTCTTGTGAGCAGAGTGTCTTGTCACACCCCTACTCATTTCATCAAGTTGTTTGGAGGCAATAACCTGGCTCCCAAATGTGCCTCAAAAATGTTAAACTTGTGACATTCCTGGAAAGGAAAAGAATGCTCAGCCCTTAATTAACAACTGCTACCCATGAGAAAAGTCTGAACTCTAAGGAGTGCTAAACCCAAAACAGGTGCAACAACCAGCAGTGATTTTAATGGATTCAAATAAAGGTGTTAAAAACCTCAGAAATCTGACAGGTGTGAAAATTACTCCTTTGTGTCATTGTGCTCTTGAACAGCTTTGTAAAGCTATGTTTGTACAGAGACGATGAGAATAGAAAACGCAAAAGTGGCGCCTCGTCTCACGCAACAGTAGGCGAAATACAACTGGATAGTCTTGCCAGGCCGCGAGGTGGTACTGTGATAGCCCGCCCACATGTCCTTTTCTGTTTTTGACGTATTTAAGGGTCCAACTGTCTCTGTTGGGCTATCGTATGTGTGTAATTTCTGTCCAATAACTGAAACAACTCCTGTACATTTGCTAGAGCTGCTAATGCTAATGCTAGTGCAGCTGGAAAATCTGTGGGATTCAGGTTGTCCCACATGTTTGTTGCTTTAGCTGCTCACCGTATGAATGTAACATGAAAGTATATGTGACGTAAAGACACACACAATGTGAACGTGTGTTTCTTGCTGTTTAGATGGAGATGTGACCCGGTGCATTTTCAATACGTCTCACTCTGGAAGGAGTCTGAAGATTTGTGCGTATTCACACCAGCCAGCACCATGTAAACGAAAGGCACTTCTGATAAAATACACTGTCGTATTTAACCACAAACATCCTTGTGTAAACAACCCTGAAGACCAACTAATGGAAAAACAGATTTTGCTGGGAACATCCCAGTAGTGGTGGGAGGGGTGTTTGATGATTGATTGTTTTCTCCAACCAACTCTGTAAAGCCTTGTGAAATGATGTTGTGATTTGGGATCTAGAAATTAGGGATGGGACATGATTTTCGAATATTTGTGACAAGCTTGAATATAGAATACTAATTTCCAATGCTGCATCATTACTTATATTGCGTTTCACTTGGACAGAATGTTGTATTGATTTGCATTGTACGGTGGCCAACAGTGGCAAACATACCGTATCGACAAAATGCTGCAAACACAAGAAAGATGCACGACCAAAAAAATACCCGTCTGGCAAAGTTGGTGAGCACGTACCTCTCTGTGCCCGCAATGTTTGCCATTGGAGCACATGTTTTCGCCAGCCAGATTAATTGTGAATAGGCTGTGCACAGGCCTTGATATTTTTTTTTAAATAAAAACCTGGCATAGACTCTTGTAACTACTGTTGTTAAATCCATCCACCTTGTAGCTGAAATCAGCTGTTTCCCCTAGTTCTGCCTAGACCAGGCATGTCCAAACTATTCCACAAATGGTCGATGTGGCTGCAGGTTTTTGTTCAAACCAAGCAGCAGCACACCAGACTTCACTCAATTAATCAACAGATTTCAGTCTTCAGAGAGTCAACTGATCAAACTGTGAACTGTTGGTTGATTGAAACAAAAACCTGCAGCCACACCAACCCTTTGTTGAATGGTTTGGACATGTCTGGCATAGACAGTTAAATGCAATATAGTGTTGGCTGCAGTTATTGCAATTTCAAAATTAAAAGCCTTTTACTTGTTTCATGTAGAATATGAGATGAATTACTCAGGGAAGATCAACATGTTGTGTGATTTGTAATATTCTTGTTTATTCAGTAAACATTTGGTTACCTCTTTTACCCTTTCTGTCATTGCGTGTTTGGGGGCGCACATCAGCGGGGAGGGGGGTCATGGAAACACGTTTGATTTTTGAATAATAGTGTTTTGGACCAAAAGTCATATCCCTACTATAAATAAAATTAAATGACTATGAAAACATGTTAAAAACCTGTTAATGCTGAGTGATGGGGGACAATGAAACACACAGATTCTGGTCCTTCTGCTGAGTGACGTGGCTCCTAGAAACTGCCTCCATACAACCTAGCAACGGCACAGGAGGTAAAGCTGATGTAGAGTGAAAACCTAAAGGCTTGAACCCACCCCTCACCACTTCACCCTCATTCTGTCACACATAGAAATCTGCCGGGTCCAGCTTGACTCGCACAAGGACAATGCACATGCCAACTCCACAAAACCAGCATGTGCAGTCCTCAACAGCTTCCTCGGACTGGCCCAAAAATGTGTTGGTGTAATCAGATTAATTCAGGAGCTAATTTGTTGCAGTGGAGGGTGCCTGGGCTGCCGTCAGTTGCGCAGATCCATAACTTATCGAAAGCTGATTAACACATCAATCCTCCTGCTTGTGCCTGCTAGCAACGTGGAGCTGAGTGGTTGTCAGGATTACTTAAGTGTGAAGGAAAGAGCGAGTCATCCAGAAATGAGAGCTGTGCATTAACTCTACCTACTGTCAACACAAGCTCTGTCATGTCAAGCTTAAGAATCTCAAATTCTCTGCTTGTATTTTCCACACTTACTCATGTGGGGGGTTTTTGCCTCAGAATTGTCTCACTATAAAAGATTTTATTGCATATCATCATTGAGGAATGAAATATTTTATTTATATTTTATATTTTTTTTATTTAAAATTTGTCTTGTCCTTAACAGTAAAATGTTAGTCTAGCTCATTTAGCTGCTAAAGCTAATTAGGTTTACTACTGTAGCAGAGTGACTGTACTAGACTGACTATACTAGAGTGTATGTACTAGACTGACTGTACTAGACTGTGTACACTGTCTGTTCTAGACTCACTATATGAGAATGTACTATAAGTGACTGTACTAGACTGACTATACTAGACTGTACTAGAGTGACTGTACTAGAGTGACTGTACTAGAGTGACTATACTAGAGTGACTATACTAGACTGTACTAGAGTGACTGTACTAGAGTGACTATACTAGAGTGACTATACTAGACTGTACTAGAGTGACTGTACTAGAGTGACTATACTAGACTGTACTAGAGTGACTGTACTAGAGTGACTGTACTAGAGTGACTGTACTAGAGTGACTATACTAGACTGTACTAGAGTGACTGTACTAGAGTGACTATACTAGACTGTACTAGAGCAATAAAGAAAAGCCCCAGAGTAAATCTAATATTTGAAGAAAATAAACTCATATTGTTTAGTCAGATTAAAGTGCATATTCTTCAGTGCAGAGTAGGATTATGGTTAGTGTTAGTAGTAGACAGTAGCAGACAGATTATCTAACCAAATGTCTACAGGCGCTGCTTCTTCTTACACAGAATATTTCTAAAACACACAGCTGCTCATGACCTCATGTAAGGATTGCCCAAAAGTCTAAAATCTGACATCCGGAGTTCCCATTTCCCACATGCTTCTAAATTCCATCAGCTCAAATCCATGTGCTGCTCCCTTTGGGATGGCAGTCTGCCTGATGCCTCCCAGTGATGACTTGTAGCAGTCAAGCGCCATCCCAAAAATGTTTCTACAATTGGCTAATGAGCTGTACTTTTGGCAAATGAGGCGAGGACAGAGGATGGAGCGGGGGACGTCTGCAGCGAGGCGCGTGTCGTGCACTCGTGGCAGGACGGTAAACTGGATCTGCGGTGATCAGTCCTGACAGCAGCACAGTCTTGGCCACGAGCGTCAACGGCCTTTGCTTACGTAACCAGCCAATTGCAAGCGCCCTGTCACTGCCGTTAAAATTCATAGGAATCACAGGAAATAATGCCCCCAACACAACAGTTTGTTGGAGCAGCACGGGATACTGAGGAGGGCAGGATTTGGTCAAAGTGGAAGTGAGATGGAAATTAAATTAGTGAGAAAAAAAGGATAATAAGGCTGAATCCCATTTCAACCCTTACTTAAAACAGAGCTATAAGGGGTTGGGCTTGAATTGGGACACCCCTTCAACACTCAGTTTGCTCCCCCAGTTGTTACGTAACGAAAAACCACAGCTTTAACCAGAAGAAAAAACAAACATTTCTGCTGCTGTAGTTGTGGCATTTTCCTGGGATACGGCCAAATTTTTACTAATATCTGCGTCCAATCAGAGAAGTGCTATGCATGCATTTTCATGTGCGTTTTATGGAGAAAAATACCATTACACATTGCAAAAAAACTCAAAATGATGAGATAAAAAGTAAAAATAATGAGGTAAAAGGTAAAAAGTATGAGGTAAAAAAAATCTAAAAGTCAAAATAATGATATAAAAAGTCAAAATGATTAGTTAAAAATTCCAAATTTTCAGATAACATGTCAATATTTTTGGATAAAATGTCAAAATTATGAGGTAAAAAGTTTTACTTTTTACCTCATAATTTTGACTTTTTATCTTTATGGGATTCAGCCTAAGACACATGGTCAGGGAAATGGGAGGGGGCAGGCACCGTGGATGAGTGGACCCAGTCTGGAAGTCTCTACACTGTCTTTGGACTCTTTCCAAAGACCATTGGAAGCAGCTCTTTGATAAGTGACAAATTTTCACGGCTATCAAAACGCTCACTCCTTTCACACCTTCAACGGTCTGCCGCTACTTCACCACCTGTTCATCACGCTCATTATCTAAAAACCATCACAGGAGGATTATTTATAGCCGTACATCTGCCAGACACACTCCTTCAGGGTGACAGTTCGCAGCCGTTTTGGCTTGTGATCAGTGCTGTGATTTGATTGGACAACAATGAGTGTTTCTGTCAGGGAACCATTTTCATTGTTAAATGGTGGTTTGATGCGACTGAATGGGGAGGGAAGGCCTTGGGGGGGGGGGGGGGGGGGGGGGGTACATGACAAATTTATGGGGTCTGACTTTGCCAGTGGGTCCATAGATCAGTGTGTGTGTGTGTGTGTGTGTGTGTGGTCAGGGGGTTGCTATACTGTAGGTTAGAATAGTGTTTCCCAACCAACAGGAAAAAGCACAAGGCACAGCACCAACCAAAACTACCACAAAGGTAGAATAGAAATCTAGTCTCAGTTTTCTTTTCTGACTCAGGCAGTGTATTTACATGCACTGAGAAATTATAATTATCGCTTCATTCTGATTAAAGATTTAACTGGAGTTTCACAGAAGTCTGAGTTTACATGCGCTGGAGAAATTTGAGTGAGGTATGTTGGACTCAGACACTAGGTGGCGCTACACTCCCTTTCACATTTGCATTCCTCCAGTTGGCGCCATTGAAGAAGAACAATAACTAAAACAAAAGGATCAGATTTGAAGCAGACGTAGTAGAAAAAAGGACAACACCCACAGAAGATATGGACCACAACCATGAAGATACACAACAGGGCCGTAACACCAAATTCAGGGCCTGTTTCCAAAAAGTCCTGCTGGCCCCTCATTAATACTATATATATATATATATATATATTCCTCTGTCCCCACCTGGGCGGTGTCTCCTTCAGACTCAGGTCCTCTACCAGAGGCCTGGGAGCCTGAGGGTTCTGCGCTGGGTCTTAGCTCTTTTGTACAGAGGTGATGTTGTTCCTGGTATCTGCTGGAGCCATTCTCCCAGCTTGGGGGTCACTGCCCCTAGTGCTCCGATCACAACTGGTACCACTGTTGCCTTCACACTCCACATTTTCTCTAACTCCTCTTTCAGCCCTTGGTATTTCTCAAGCTTCTCATGTTCTTTCTTTCTGATGTTGCTATCACTGGGGACTGCTACATCTATCACCACCACTGTCTGCTCATGTTTATCCACCACCACTATGTCAGGCTGATTGGCCATCACCATCTTGTCAGTCTGGATCTGGAAGTCTCACAGGATCTTGGCCTGTTTGTTCTCTGTCACCTTTTGGAGGGGGGGTCTCCCATCTTGACCCTGGGACCTCCAGTCCATACTGTGTACAGATGTTCCTGTACATTATGCCCGCTACCTGGTTATGCCTCTCCATGTATGCCTCGTCTGCCAGCATCTTACATCCTGCTGTGATGTGCTGGACTGTCTCAAGGGCTTCTATACACAGCCTACACCTGGGGTCTTGTCTGGGGTGGTAGACCCCGGCCTCTATTGCTCTGTGTTCAGGGTTTGTTCTTGCATGTAAACCCAAATTTAGCATAAATTTTAGATTTCTTAATATAAATCTACATTTATTTATTTACTTTCTCTTAACCCTCTGGGCACCCCTCTGGCTTGGGCCCCCCTAAGCTGTATAACTTTTACCCGCAGTCACATGTCCCTGACTTGGTTAGTCCCACTTCTAAAACTCCAATTCGATTCCATTCTGATTAAGATGTAAACATGACTTTGAAAACTTTAATTTTAGTTGAAGTAAGGCAATAATTTTAATTTCTACAAGTGCCTGTAAACGTATTAAGTGTTAAACCTAGATCTGTTTCAGGGTTCCCACTCTTTTTAAGGTATCATTTTCCAGGAGTTTTTTCAGAAAATTCATGACAGGATTTGGTTATAAACTCTTACTCGTTAATCACAAGTTTCTTTGCCGCCATTTCTATGATTTCCTTCATTTCTGTGACCATTAACAAGCTAGCAGAAATTAGCATTGCCAATTTAATTGACCAGGGCACGCTGGACTTTATTAAGAAACAAAACCATCAGTTATCCACTGTGGTCATACTTACAGCCATGCACAGAGTACACTTATATGAAGTGATGGACTGACTTTTCATCGTTAGATTGTCCTTTCAACTAAGCTACGTTAGAGTTAAGACGGAGAAGATTCCAAACCAAACTGTCTATGGATGTAGGTGCAGTAGGTGGAGCAGCACAGCAGAGGTCACGACTGAACTTCTATGTCCTCGACTTACAAACAGCGAGCAGTTTCAAACAGAAAAAGTAAAAAGCAAAAACAGAGAAATACACTTCCAGGACAAGATTATCTCCAACACATTTAGACATTTTTATCACTTTCCAGATCATTTGCATGAATGGAAAATGATGCTCTAAATTTTCAGGTTTTCTAGGATGCGTGGGAACCCTGTGTTTAGTTTAAACACAAAGATGGTTTTGTTGTAGAAACTGAAAAAAGACATTTGGAACCAGGAACGCCAGAGCGGTTTCCTTAGTGATAGAACCCTGCATTATGATTGAAATCCAGATAATAGACTCATCCCTAACACACACACACACACACACACACACCCGCACACACACACAGGGTTCAGATGGAATGATTTATTCATAATCATGATCGCATAATAAAACCATAAACATTGAAAGCACTGACAGTTGAAGCCAAGGCCTCTGACACACAGCATGCACCACCTGACCCCTGACCCCAGCCTTTACACAGACACTGAATATTCCCAGTATTCCCAGAGTCTTCCTCCTCCCGGCCTGTCAAAGTCCTCAGTTTCTATTTTCTGACACAGTCACTTTGTTCCTTGTTTTTTTCTTCTTTTTTTGTTGTTTTGTTTTTAAATCCTTTAAATATATTTTGATATAAAAAAAACAAGCCCACATATGATGAATCAACCATGTTTGTGAATTTCCTCTCCCCCTGGTCCGTCTGTTGTCCTGGACCAGATGAAAACCACACTGCCCCCCCAAAGCCTCTGTGTACGTAGTAAAAAAAACAAACAAACTACAACTAATGTGATGGGTGGAGCAGTGGGGGTGGGCGGGGCACAACAACACTTACAAAATAAAAATAATGGTTCCATAACCTCCCTGAAAAAGAAATAAAGAAAGAATGCAATAAAAAACTGTTTCTTAAAAAATACAATAAAAATAAAAAAATAAATCAAATGACAAAAGTCCAAGTGAAGAAACTATAGGGAAAAGTCTGGAGCTGTGGAGACTGGAGGCACTTTGGCACAAGAGCGAAGAACCCACAGCTGACGGGGTGGGGGGGGGCAGAAGAAAGAAATAAAGGATGGAATGATGCAGAGTGACTGAGAGTCATGCAGAGACACTGAAGAAAGAATGAAGAAGGAAAAGACTATGTTCAGGAAAGGAGGAGGAATGAAGGAGAAAGAACAACTGACAAACATAGTGGAGCAGATCATGAAAGAATCCTTCACTTTGTCAGACAAGCATCACATTTGGTTCATATACTCTTTCAACTCCACTCTTCAAAAATAACACTGGCCACACAAAATTCCAAGATGTCCGCCCCGAAAATGTGTTCTTCCCTTAATAACTTGAAATGCATTGATTTTCAGCCCCATTTGCAGTTGAATATAAAGTTGGGTCTGTGGATATTTTGGTACCAAATACATGTGTGTATCTATTATAGTTCTTCACATACAGTATGTTGATACTTGTACAGACTCAGAGCGGGAAATGTGTAACATTGATTGTTAAGTGAATATGGTTAGTGTATGTGAAAATGTTATTTTCATAACCTGTAGAGTTATGACATACAATGCTAAAACCACCATGGAATTTCATACAAACGTATTCACTTAACAATTAATGTTCCACATTTCTGTCTCTCCTGAGTCTGTACAAGTATCAAGATGTTGTATGTGAAGAACTATAATAGATACACATTTGTGTGGCCAGTGTTATTTTTTTGAAAAGAGTAGAGTTTGAAGAGTATATGAACCAAATTTGATGCTTGCATGACAAAGTGAATGATTCTGGCTATATATGCAGTTATCTGCTCCACTACCATGGAAGAACAGACCATGTTCAGGAGAAGATAAGGAAGAGCAGGAGGAGGAGGAGCAGGAGGAGGATCAGTGGTCCATGTAGAGCAGAGGAAAGTGTTCTGGCAGAAGTTCTACAACACAAACAGGAAACAGTCTTTGTGTGGAAGCAGAGGACGCTGTTGATCATCTGGGAGTTGGAGGGGTGGGGTGGGGCGGGGGCACTATGGCAGTCCCACAGGACAACCGCCTGGGCAGGAGGAGGAGGGGAGGGGGGTGGTCCTCCTCTGCCTTAGGGCTGTGCTGGGCTTCTTCTTGCCCCCTTTCCCTCCCTGGTCTCACCCCCTCACCCCCCAGACCCCCCCTGTTCACAGGTACAGCTCCTTGGCTCTGATATGCTGCAGCTTCTCCCTCAACATGCGGAAGGGGGGGCGCACCACAGGGTCCAGGGTCCAGCACTGCTTCATCAGGTCATACACCACTGGGGGGCAACCGTCTGGGGCGTCCATCTTATAACCCTTCTCTACCCTGGGGACCACCTCCTTTAAAGGCTGGACACACACACACACAAAGTTAAAATGTTAAACTCTTTGTCATTGGTCATTACTATTACGAATGACTTTACCAACTATTACTAATGACATTACTGACTATTAACAATGACATTAATAACTATTACTAATGACATTACTGACTATTACTAATGACATTACTAACTATTACTAATGACATTACTGACTATTACTAATGACATTACTGACTATTAACAATGACATTAATAACTATTACTAATGACATTACTGACTATTACTAATGACATTACTAACTATTACTAATGACATTACTGACTATTACTAATGACATTACTAACTATTACTAATGACTTTACTGACTTACTAATGACATTACTAACTATTACTAATGACATTACTAACTATTACTAATGACATTACTAACTATTACTAATGACATTACTGACTATTACTAATGACTTTACTGACTTACTAATGACATTACTAACTATTACTAATGACATTACTAACTATTACTTATGACTTTACCAACTGTTACTAATGACATTACTAACTATTACTAATGAAATTACTAACTATTACTTATGACTTTACCAACTGTTACTAATGACATTACTAACTATTACTAATGACATTACTAACTATTACTTATGACTTTACCAACTGTTACTAATGACATTACTAACTATTACTAATGACTTTACCAACTGTCACTAATGTCATTACTAACTATTACTAATGACATTACTGACTATTACTAATGACATTACTAACTATTACTAATGACATTACTGACTATTACTAATGACATTACTGACTATTACTAATGACATTACTGACTATTACTAATGACATTACTAACTATTACTAATGACTTTACTGACTTACTAATGACATTACTAACTATTACTAATGTCATTACTAACTATTACTAATGACATTACTGACTATTACTAATGACATTACTAACTATTACTTATGACTTTACCAACTGTTACTAATGACATTACTAACTATTACTAATGACATTACTAACTATTACTTATGACTTTACCAACTGTTACTAATGACATTACTAACTATTACTAATGTCATTACTAACTATTACTAATGACATTACTGACTATTACTAATGACATTACTAACTATTACTAATGACTTTACTGACTTACTAATGACATTACTAACTATTACTAATGACATTACTAACTATTACTAATGACTTTACCAACTGTTACTAATGACATTACTAACTATTACTAATGACATTACTAACTATTACTAATGACATTACTAACTATTACTTATGACTTTACCAACTGTTACTAATGACATTACTAACTATTACTAATGACTTTACCAACTGTCACTAATGTCATTACTAACTATTACTAATGACATTACTGACTATTACTAATGACATTACTGACTATTACTAATGACATTACTAACTATTACTAATGACATTACTAACTATTACTAATGACTTTACTGACTTACTAATAACATTACTGACTATTACTAATGACATTACTAACTATTACTAATGACTTTACTGACTTACTAATGACATTACTAACTATTACTAATGACATTACTAACTATTACTAATGACTTTACCAACTGTTACTAATGACATTAACTATTACTAATGACACGAGGATTAATTACAAAATGGCCACCATGAAACTCTCATTTGTCATATCTCAGCCTCTGAACAAGTTAAAATAGTGGTTTTAACTGTTTTAACCCTCGAGTCATAGATTGATGAAAAATTCCCTGGTTTCTGTTGTTTTCTTGCAATTTTATTGTAATAAACAGAAAATGTCATATCACATGCAAACAACTAACAAAACAATACGTCCATTGAAATGCACCCAATTGCAGATGTTCAGATAACTCAACTAGTAATTATTAACTAGTACTATTGGATTCCCTGACCCTGAAAACATGGGTTTAACAGTTAAAGCCACCATGTTAACTTATTCAGAGGCTGAGATATATTAAATACAAGTTTAATGGCAGCCATTTTTTAATTAAGCAATATGGCCTCCATATAGACATCTGGGCAAATGCAAACATTGATTTTCTGATTCTATATATAGTTTACATACACCCCTAAAGTTCCCACTGAAGCTAAAATGTGAACAGAATGAACTAGACTAATGTTTCCCTCTTCTATATGATTCAGTTTAAACCTTTTACTCCTGAGATTTTAGTAGTTCCATTAAGTAATTAATTAAATAAGCAACAAAATGAACAAAGATGGTCAAAGTAATTCATAAAATGAACAAAAATGAATAAAAAACAAAATAATTGGAACAAAAATGGAGCCAAATTAAAGGAAAAAATTATAAAATGAACAAAATGTAGAAAAATAATCAAAATTCACAAAAACAAATATTTACAACATTATAAATAACTTCGACAAATTTGCAAAAAAATTTACTAAAAAAAGCATGAAAGGCAACCAGTACATGTAAAGGACAGTAGGAGTAGGATTTGTTGACACAAACACAGTCCAGTTTAAATAAAACCTGAACGTCACAAACATCAGGCTTCATTCACACCTTCATTTAACCTTTTAAGTATGAAAAGGTGTTCATTACCTGAGTACAGGAAAAGGAAAAGGTTACACACACTAATAATTATATACATGTAGGAAAGGGCAAAGAAAACACAACTAATTAAATTGTTAATTTATTGTAGATAATAAGCTAAAGTTTCATTAAGTACCCTCAGTATTATATAAGGTCACATGCTTCATTAGCTGAGGTTACCATGGAAACCAACAACACATCACATTAATCTTGTAGCAAACAAACAAGTAAATAAATATGGATCTGAAGAGTGAAGTCTGCCATCTGCTGGTGGTCTACAGACTGTGGAGCATCTGCTGGTGGTCTACAGACTGTGGAGCATCTGCTGGTGGTCTACAGACTGTGGAGCATCTGCTGGTGGTCTACAGACTGTGGAGCATCTGCTGGTGGTCTACAGACTGTGGAGCATCTGCTGGTGGTCTACAGACTGTGGACCATCTGCTGGTGGTCTACAGACTGTGGAGCATCTGCTGGTGGTCTACAGACTGTGGAGCATCTGCTGGTGGTCTACAGACTGTGGACCATCTGCTGGTGGTCTACAGACTGTGGACCATCTGCTGGTGGTCTACAGACTGTGGAGCAGTCAACAAACACTAGTGTTCAGGCACTGACTATTCTCTGTTCTTTACTGTGACGTTTTACTCTAGTACAGTCAGATTAATATGAACAGCTGTTATTGTGTGATTTTGTTGATTGTATTGTTTGGGCTGTTTGTTCTGTTGTGATTATGCTTTTCATCTAATAGGTTTGATTTACCATATTTTCCAGACTATAAAGTGTACTTAAAAGTCTTTAATTTTCTCAAAAAATGACAGTGTGCTTTATGTATGGATTCATTCTGGCTGTGTTTAGTGATATTCTATTGTTGAAAGCAGGTAAAGTGGGTCCTCTAGTGGTCAGATTAAAGCGGGTCATCTAGTGGTCAGATTAAAGTGGGTCATCTAGTGGGCAGATTAAAGCGGGTTCTCTAGTGGTCAGATTAAAGCGGTCATCCAGTGGTCAGATTAAAGCGGGTCATCTAGTGGTCAGATTAAAGTGGGTCCTCTAGTGGTCAGATTAAAGCGGGTTCTCTAGTGGTCAGATTAAAGTGGGTCATCTAGTGGTCAGATTAAAGTGGGTCCTCTAGTGGTCAGATTAAAGCGGGTTCTCTAGTAGTCAAATTAAATGTCTCCGATGTGAACATTTGCTGTTGGATAGAAACAAAAGAATTCATAAACGAATTGGAAAATGCTAATTGTTAGCGTGTCTATGGATTTCCCCATTCAATTTAGCATTGGGCTAGCAGTTCATTTATGGTAATTTTGGTGTGTAATAACATGTAAATGTGTTAAAGTAGTGAATGTAACTCAGACATATTCTGTACGTTTGTAGTTTTACACTGACAACTCAAGTGTGGAACCAAATTCTGGTGTTCGACTTTTCTTGGGAAACTTACCAATTTGATGAGCTAACAGCTACACACACAAGCTGGAGCAGAATACTATACATCCCATAATATTACAGTGTGTGTACAAGGACTGAAGTGAAAAAGTCAGTATATTGTGTTGGATGTGTCCAGTTAGAACTGAACAGTTTGGACAGTTATTTTGAATACGCTAACGTTTGATTAACAGAGTAAGAGTGTGTTTAGTTACGCGTTACAGGGTCTACAGGGTCAGGGTCTATCTACACTAACAGCTCGTGTTAGCCTGGACGGGCTAAAATCTAAATCTTTTTTTTAAAACATATTTCATACATAATGCGTAAATTTGTATAATTTTTAAAGGCTTTCAGGGGTAGTACTGGGGGCCTTGGGATGAATTAGGCCTTTTACATGTAAAATGCGACGATTCAGAAAAAATTCACGTTAGGAAAATTCTTCTGGAACAAATGTATTTCGTAAATAGAGTTACCACTGTATATGAAAACAAATCAACCATTCATTGGCAGCGCTCCTTATAATCCAGTGTGCATTATAGTGCAGAAAATACAGTACTTTCTTTTTCTTGTTTAAATTATCATTAATATAAATGTTTGCCCAGTTCCTGTTCTGGTTGTTGCTGTTATTATCATAATTGTCATTATTTGTCATGTTGACATCATCTTGCGAGGGTTTATGCCTGCCAACCCCCGCTTTTTTCCCCTCTTTTCTTCATCCCCCTTGTCCTTTTCTTGTCAGCATCTAAATCTTTTTTAATCTAAACTTTTAAGTCAGTATTAAACCATGCTGAGGCTCAGACACTGTCTCCCCTGGCAAAGCTAATTAGCTTTAGCAGCAAAGGGAGCTAAAGCTAATTAGCCTTAGCAGCAAAAGGAGCCAGACGAACATTCTACTGTTAAGGACAAGACATATTTAAAATAAAAAATTAAAAAATAAAAAATAAATTTAATGCCACAATGATCAAATGTAATTTTCTGGTCAGATAATTCTGAGGCAAGAGAAATAAAATCATAAACAGAGCTACTTACAATTCTAGGGTAAGGCACGCGGCCAAAGGAGTAAATCTCCCAGAGGAGGATTCCGTAACTCCAAACATCTGATTTGGTGGAAAACCGCTGTTGGAGTAAAAACAAAAAAAAAAGCTGATAAATAAAAACATGTGTTACTAGAGCCCTCACCAGTGTCAATAGGACACTTACAGAGTTAATTTTAACTCTGTAAGTTACTACCTTAGTGAACATACGGTCCCTATCTATAGAATGTCAAATTTACACTGAACCTAGAGTTACATTTCCAAAGTCAACTTTACACTAGTAAGAGTTAATATTTTACACTATATAGTGTCAAACATGTTTTACACTCTGTGAGCAGTAACACCCATAGTGTTATTCACATCAACAAACTCCATCTACAAATGGACGTTCATCTATAGGTCCATGGGAGTGGATCTGTCCTTCAGTGTGGTTCTCCCCAAGATTTCTTCTTTTTCCCACTGGGTTATGGAGTTTTTTTCTTGCAGAGAAGGAGGGTCTAAGGACAGGGGATGTTTGGGACTTTTATCTATTTCTGTGGTTGATTGCATGATTATGATTTTTGTGACGCCCTGTGAGACGACATTGTTGTGATTTGGGGCTCTATAAATAAAATTTAATTGAATTAATCGCTGAAAAGTTTAGTGGTAAGAAATAACTTTTCCAGTGTTAAACCTACTTAACACTAAATGTTCATAAATGAATTACTCTAAAGATTGTTGCTTTTTGACTCTTGTAAAACTAAACACGTACCGTAACACTGGCAACATGACTTTATTGTCACTTGAATGAAAAAAACGAAAAACTTCCTACAGTTTTTCAATGCGAAGAAGATGATGAAGATGATGTCATAGGAGTAAAAGCACAGTGGGTGGGTGGAGCTTTACAGAGTCTTTTTTTTTTAACACTGAAAGTATCATCTTATCAGTTTTGAATTAACTGAGAATCAGTTTACGTTAACACTGTTACATATCACAGATGTTTAAAACGTGAGGGTGTTGGAGGTTCTGGCACATGATCCAAATTAACCAATAATTATCCATTAATGGTTAAATGTTTATATTATAAATATATTGCCAAACAAAATTGTGCTTTTCCTATATTAAACATTTATTCCAAGAACAACAGAACTTTTGACAGAAATACTTATTTTACTATTAGACATAATCGTCCTCCCTCCACTGTTTCTATGCAACCAAAAATAACTGGAAAAGGACTCGGAGCCCAAACCTCCGCCAAGGCAGACCTCCCCCCTCTGAAAGAAGAGAGGTCCACCAAGGAGCTTATGTTTTCACTGGAGTTTATTTGTCCGTATTTCAGCAACATTACTCAAAAAGTTATGGGTAGATATTGATAAAATTTTCAGGGTGTGTTGAGAGTGTCACAATGAACAAATGATTACATTTTGGTGGTGATCTGGAAGAGATCCTGGATCACTTTGAATTTTACATTGCGGTGAATGGAGAATACATTTGGGGATATACATTTTTGCCATACTGCCCATTGTTTGTTTGTCCAGTGTGCGACTGGTGTTCTGCTCTTCTCCCTTAAAGATTCAGGCTTAGGGTGGTTAGGATTAGTGTGCTTCTGTTCTAACCTTCTCTCTCAGAGCTTCAGGGGACGTCCACTTGACGGGCAGTTTGGCAGTGTCCTGTATGGAAGACGCTTCCTTGGTCAGTCCGAAGTCGCTGACCTTGGCGATGTTATCGTCCGACACCAACACGTTACGAGCTGCCAGGTCTCTGTGGACGAAGTTGTTGGCCTCCAGGTATTCCATGGCTTCGCAAACGTCACTGGGAGGGTCAAAGGTCAACAGGACACATGATAACTGAGGCCCAAAACTTCATGGGACCAGTTCTACATTTGATATGAATGAGCAAATTACTCAATTTGCTTGAGGACAAAATTGGATAAAATGAAGAACATTTTTCTATTATTCACTTAAACTCAAAAAGGAAAACTGAAAAACCGCATCGTTATAATGAAGAAATTACTTGTTTTTTTCATTGTCTTATTTGTTTTTATTTTGAAAAAAGAATGAATGAATGATACACGGATTTGATATGAAAAAGTCCTCAGGAGTAAATAAGAGCTGTATAATGTTGCTACTAACGTTCAAACAGATTAGTGGTCAATACTGAACAAGTTTGACTGTCATCCTTCTGTAGATGAAATGGTTACTGTATTTTCTGCACTATAAGGAGCATTAAGCAAAGTCAAAAGGATGAGATAAAAATTCTAAATTATAAAATTAAAAGTTAAAATGAGATAAAAAGTCAAAATTTATTTTTTATTTAAGTATTTTAAGTGCACCTTATAGACCAGAAAATCTGGTAAACACAATTAATAACAAAAAATGTAAATATAAATAAAAAATACATAAACAAAAAAGGCAAAAATAAATGTATAAAACATTAAAAATTAAATTAAAAAAAATACATAAATAATATGTACAAATAAATAGTAGAAAATAATAAATAGTAACACCAATTGCAGGACCTACATACATACAATGTGATGTTGATGCTTAAATATATATTGTGCAGTTTTATAACTAGTGGTGAAAAGTGAAGAGATGAAGGTGACTCACAGTGAGAACTTTAGTAAACAGTCTCCTCCCAACACGGTCCGACCCCTGGAGCGTAGGTAGTCCACTAGACTGCCCTGTGGGGGGGGGGGGTTAGGGGGGGTTAATGTTAACCTTCAGACACAAACAGTACATCCAGTTAATAGGGTAAAAACATTATGTTACTGACCTTAGCCATATATTCTGTAACAATATAGAGACTGCCCCTCTCTTCTACTATTACCCCTAACAACTGCACCAGGTTGGTGTGCCTCAGTTGTCTGAAAAACAAGAAAAACACATGAGCAAATGGAAAGGTTTCAGTGGAACCTCACTTGTCATTTCATTTATTTATTCGTTCCTACGTCCATGATTGGAAAGAACCATTGAGCAACTCACAACGTAATAACAGTTCATAACATAATAACTTAAATGTAATAAAAGTTAATAATCGACTCATAACGTAATAAAATCATGAGCACATAATAACATCCTTGTGCAAAATGTGTCATATTTTCCACACTATAACGTGCACTGCACTATGAGGTGGATTACGTGACATCAAAATTATGAGATAAAAAGTCAAAATCATATTAAAAGTCATAATTTTGGCTTCATCACATAATTGACTTTTTATCTAATAATTTTGGCTTTTTATGTCATGATTTTTACTTCACTTAATGTGCCTCTGTAGTCCAGTGTGCCTTATATATTCATTCATTATCTGAACCCGCTTTATCCTCTATCACTAGGGTCGCGGGGGTCACTGGGGGCCTAATCCAGCTACAATGGGCGAAGGCGGGGTACACCCTGTATGAGATGCCAGTTCATCATCGCAGGGCTGACATATATAGACAAACTGCCTTATATATGAATAACCTAAAAAAATGAACAATTTATTGACAGTGCACTTTATAGTGCAGAAAATACAGTATCTAGCGCTTTTCTCAACACTCAGATGCTTTATATAGAGTATAGTACAATAAGTAATACATAAAATAAGTAATAAATACAAAATCATAAGCAAACCCACTTCATTATATATTTTTCTATGGTTTTCTCACTCTTTCCTTAAATGTCCTGTTGAATTTTAAACACAAATCACATGAATAAAAAATAACTTGTGGGAAAGGGTGGCAGATTTTTGACAGAATGTTTCAGCGTCTGTGAAAAGACACATGAGTTAAAGCCCAGATAAAGCAGAGCTTACGTCATAACGGAGGCCTCAGCGATGAAGGCTTGAGCTGTGGCGTCATTTTTGATGCATTTAACGGCCACTTTGGTCCCTCTGTAATCTCCCACCATCACATCTGACAAGGACACAGAGAGGGGACAGCTTTAGGACAGTGTCCAACATGATTTCACACTTTAGGACAGTGTCCAACATGACCTCACACACCACTGTTAGAACTGTGATAAGAGGAAAAACAGAAAGTTCATTATGATTTCAGTGGGAATTTTGGGGGAATTTGGTAAACTATATATTTTTGTAAAGGTTATAGTGTATAGAATCAGAAAATCAATGTTTGCATTTGCCCAGATGTCTATATGGCAGCCATATTGCTTAATTACAAAATAGCCACCATAAAAAATCTCAGCCTCTGAATACATTAAAATTGTGGTTTTAACTGTTACAGCTACATTTTCAGGGTCAGGGAATCGAAAAGTACTAAGTTATCTGAACATCTGCAATTGGATGCATTTTAATGGAAGTATTGTTTTGTTGGAAAATGACATCACATGCAAACAACTGTTTATTACAATAAAATTGCAAGAAAACAACCAAAACCAGCACACTTTTCGCCAACCTATGACTCTAGGGTTAATGTTGGTAGGTCATCATGCTTTGTAACAAGTACCATTGGATTCCCTGACCCTGAAAACATGGGTTTCGAAGTTAAAACCACCATTTTAACTTATTCAGAGGCTGAGATATTCCAAATAAGAGTTTAATGGCAACCATTTTATAATTAAGCAATATGGCCGCCATATAGAAATCTGGGCAAATGCAAACATTGATTTTCTGATTCTATACACTATAACCTTTCCAAAAATACTGTTTATCAAATCCCCGCCAAAATCCTACCGAAATCCATAATGCCCTGGACTATACGCCTGGACTCTTGTGGAGTCAGTGTCTCACCTCCAAACTCCCCTTTTCCGATGGTCTGGATCAGTTTCAGCTCCTTCCTGTTCAGGGCCCACCCACCTGCAGACACACAACAACACACTCAGCTGATTTCCTTCCATCCTCCAGCTTATCTTCATGTTAACATCAACCGTCTGTTGTTATTTGGGCTATGACATTGAATTTTGACCCAAAAAAAAGAGACGTTTGAACCACTGTTAATTTCATCAGGTGATTCAATTCAATTCAATTTTATTTATACAGCACCAAATCACAACGATGTCATTTCACAGGGCTTTCAAAAAACAAAAAAGAAACAAAAAAAAACAACAACACAGAAATGCATAAAAGTCCCAAGCACCCGCTGTCCTTAGACCATCCTTATCGGCAAGAAAAAAAAAAAGCAAAACCCCGTGGGAAAAAGAGGAAATCTTGGGGAGAACCACACTGAAGGACAGATCTACTCCTACAGGCTATAGATTAACTTCCATTTGTAGATGAAGGAGGATGTTAATGTGAATAACACTATGGGTGTTACTGCTCACAGAGTGTAAAATGTGTTTGGGGGGGGCAAGTCCATCCATCAGACAGGTGAGGGTGAAAGAGGACACAGGACACAAGTGAGTCACTGCAGATCCTGTTGTCTATGGCTCCTTATGCTGAGAGTTGCTACCCCACCCCCCACCCCCCAAACGAGACAAGACAAAATATGTTTGTCGACAACCCTTTTTACCATGATGAAGACGGGACGATGACGAGACAACACAGCTGTTCTAAGAACACTGACGATAACCGTGCCAATGTGCGTGTCCGTCGACGAATAAAAACATGACAAGATGCTGTGAAGTGGAAATAGTTAAACTTTTAGAACACGCTGCGCTCATCAATGTCACAATTCTCTTACTGACCAATCAAAAGCAAGGAGGAGGCGGGACAACCACAGTCAACAACCGCCTGAAAGAATGGTGGTGTATTTGGACCAGGTGATCTTAGCGGTGTCAGACAACCCTGTTATTTACCACCTGTCATTTAAGGCAGACATGTCCAAACTATTCCACAAAGGTCCGGTTTGGCTGCAGGTTTTTGTTCCAACAGCAGCAGTTTAGAACATTTACTCAAAACCTAAACAAAGCACAAAGCTGACATGAGGTAATACAACTTCTAGAGCTAGCAGCTAGAGACTGGGACAACAAGCTGTCACCATCCACCTGACAGGTCTACTTAAAATGACATGATGGGTGGACTACAGCAAAAGGAGTTTGTGCGGTACTGACACAGGCTGGTGGCAGTGGGAAGGTATTTTTACACCACATTTAGCAGCAGTATTTCCTGTAACATCTAATGTTTTCTCTGTGTGTGGTGGTTTAAAATGAGCTTTTAACAAAACATCGCTCGACCTTGCAGTGTGATTCATGTTTAAAAAGCTAAGTGAGTGCACCGCGGTGCGTAAAGGGCTGCGTGTTTGAGCAGACAATGCAAGTGTTTTCATTTCTCTGTGACCGACTTCAACCGGTTATTGAGGCTCAGTGTTTGGCTTTTAAAATTTTTTTTTTATTTCACCATCCCTAGTACAAATAAATAAAAAATTATAAAAAAAAAAATTCAATAATTGCAGGATGTGTGATGTGACTTGTGCAGAGCAGGTAGATTTTAATGCTGATGTTTAAACATTAAAATATTCAAATACTCGTCAGGAATCATGAGTGTTATTGCACTGGTGGAAGAACTTTCAGGATTTACTCAAACATTCAGATTTTTATCATGACCTGATGTGTCTAACATCATCAGTGCAGACGGGTCAGATGAGGACACGGGGGGAGGAAGACCTTGACCTTTACACTCCACCATTAATTACCCACTGATGTCTGAGCAGTCACACCAGTCTGCAGGGACACACAGGCTTAGTTTGTGTAATGTACGATAGAAATGGAGCCGAGTTAGTGAGGTTAGTGTGATAACGTCCACACACATGCATCATCATATCCCAGTGTGGACTGGTGTCCCTGTCCCTGCAGACTGGGGTCCCTACAGAGATAGAATGAGCTGAGTGTGTCCTTACTTCTGGAGAACTCGTCCTGTGCTGCCACTGTTCCTTCCATCAGTTTGGGTTTAATCAGTCTGGTACAAAGACCGTCTGCGTCTTTGGTGTAATGCTGAGGATGACAGAAAACAGGGTCAAAGGTCATAACAACAACAAGGTCAGTATTGCGGCTTCCAACATGTTCCTATAGCCGCCGGAGAGTAAGAGGTTGGTTTCTTTCTGTTGCTATTTGTGACGTGCTAAAGTTCTTTGGTGCCCTAAACAGAGGCTGAGATCCATGATGCTTCTGTGAATTTATTTTGCTAGAGACATGGTCATAGCAGTTACAGGGTGGATATATGACGGAATGGAAAACCAGGAGATTTGACTGAAATAAAAGTGATAACTAAGTGAAATAAAGAAAAAATGTAAAAGCGGTCAACAAAAATTGCAGCCGCCAACTCTCTCGTCCGTGGACCCCCTGCTGAAGGCTCACCTTTGTGCACCAATGTGCAAACACCCACTGCTGTGGGCACCACCCCCAAACCACCCATACACTGAACACTGTGATCCCCAGCTTCTACAGTCAGAGTTTATAAAAACCTCAACACATTTCACTTTGTATTAACTATTTGTAAATGTTGGTCAGTGGATTGTTCACATAACCTGACTCGCGTCATCTAGCTGCGTTTCGCTACGCTCATGAAACCATCTGAGTACCATGGGGCTCAGGTTTTCTTCAAAATGAAGGAGCCAATCAGTATCGCAGTGTGGGACTACCTTTTTTAAAATATTTGCCTTTTTATTTATTCAGTCATTCATTAATTTATTTCTAATTAATAGTATTTAATCTACAGAAGGATGACAGTTAAACATATGTTCAGTGTCGACCACTAATCTGTTTGAGCGTTGGTGTCAACAGCACAGCTGTTATTTACTACTGATGACTTTTTTTCATATCACACCATTAAATTAAAAAAATTAAAGTCACAATGTCAGTTTTTTCTAACATGATGCAGCTTTATAAAGCACGTCCTGTTGACAAATGTGGGGGGTAGAAGCCAGAAGTGGAAGTAACTAAGTCCAAGTACTTTCTTTTCTGTACTTTTTTAGGTATCTGTACCGAATCTATGTCTTGAGTATTTATTTTTTTGCCAAGTTTTTACTTTTACTTCCTACATTTTTATATAAATATCTGTACTTTATTGTCTTTATATTCTCAGAATATACCCATTAATTTTTCAAACTAGACAAATGTGACAGTATGAAAAATAAGTCGTAAATCAATAGATCAGAAATTGTGATTCAGTATATCTGTATATTTTTTTTACATTTTTCTGTTTTTTCCTGGTTAAATAAATATTACTTCATCCATAGCTAAAAAATGCAGTTTTACTTTATTACAGTTGACAAGTTGTACTCTTTACTTTTACTTCAGTAAAGCAGTTGAATCAGTGCTTTTACTTTTACTAGAGTATTTTTTCCACACAAGCAGCTGTACTTCTACTTAAGTAGAGAATGTGAGTACTTTGATCACCTCTGACAGACCCCCCCACCACCCTCGAACATTAACTTAACCCTTGGGCTGTAATCACACTGATGCTCAGTCACTAATTATTATTATTGTTGTTATTAAACTTTGCTCCTGCTCCTTTTCAGAGGTTGTGAGTATCGTTAATAACCACCAGGGGGGAGCATGGTGCAGCAATGGAATCACTTCCTCCACTAGACTGGGCAGAGAACCCAAACATATGATGAAAACTCCTCCTTCGACGCATTCATCAAATACACACCGATATACAATCCTTACTTTCCCCCAATAATATTACTCAGCCTGGTGGGGAGTGGAGGCCACCATGTTTTTGTAAATAAAATAAAGTTAAAAGTTGATAAGAAATATGGAATTATATCCATTGTGTTCACAGTAAAAAACTAAATGCAGTGTTAATATTTCAGAGTCAAGTTCCTTTAACCCAGATAGAATATTTCCAGAGAGTAAAGCAGCCCTAACAGTCGAGTTTATGGTCAGTGTAAAGTTCTGCACAGATGCAGTGTTAAATTCAACTCTACAGAGTGATGCTCAGTGTCAGTCTGCTGCAGTGCATTGTGGGTACTGGACATCTTGTGTTCCATTTTATGTGCAGGGTTTGTTTTCATGTTTATTTACGTAAATTATGTCTGCGTTTTTTATGTTTATTGGCCGTTTTATTTTTGTATCTCCACGAAGGAGGTTATGTTTGACCTTGTGTTCGTCTGTCTGTCTGTCTGCAAGATAACTCAAAGTTATGGACAGACTTTGATGAAACTTTCAGAGATTATTGATAATGCGTCAAAGAAACCATTACATTTTGAGCTATAAAGGTCAAAGGTCAAGGTCACAGTGAAGGTCAACAGCTAAAACACATCAGTGGTGATATCTCAGAATCCAGACCAGATAGTATCAGGTGCCCCCCCCCCCCTATTCACTTCGTCTGACCTTCAGACATCAGATGAGATAACACTGATAAGCTCCATGACGTCACGTTTTGACGTCATATCACGTCAAGCATATGATATTTTGGCAAAATTTATTACCTTTACCTTAAAGCAGGGTTATTGACATATTTAGTTAAATCTGACAATATATTGTGCTTCATGTTTCACATTAAATCTAACGTGAAATTTGGTCGTTGTGGGACGTTGCATAACTTCAGAGTGACGTCATAATTAGTCGAATTTTGAAATGGCCATATCTCAAAAACTGGACCAAGGATGTCTTTGAATTTTTTTAAACCCTCTAAGGGATTGTTAATGACTGTTAATAAAATAAATGATTAGCGAACATGGAACACTAGTTACAAATATCCAGATCCAAACCTTGGCAGACTTGTGCTGGTGTGCAGAGGTCTGTATGAGTGATCAAGTTTAATTTCTAAATAAAGCCATTTGTCGCAGATATCTCACTAAACACTGGTGTAAATTCTAGCTCTAACATATTTTCCATCCAGTTACCACATATATAATAAAATATTTTTGGTACCATTATCCTCTCATTTATAATTAATGCTGTGGTGTTTGGTGGTATAACTCCAGAATGGACAGAGACAATGCACTGGTGTTTTTAGCATCCACACATCTTTACAGTGACCAGTGCTGGGAATAATGGCGTTGGAGTATAATGACGTTATTAATGCAGCCACATTTCGACTAATGGAGTAATTACTTAATTCATAACTGTATCGCCATTACCATTACTCAGGAAATAATGTGTTACAGGCGTGTTTCTACTATTGGAACTTCCAGGACTTTTCTGGGGGAACTACTTTTGACGAGGCCATGAGTTAGCACGGTCCTCTCAGGTGTGTCTCCAAACAGAAATGAAACCTTTCGATGACGTTATTATATCGTGTCAGTTGCTATGATAACATCACTAACAAAAAGCGCCAACACAAAGCCTCAGCAAAGGAGGAAATCACAAGACTAGATGTGGACGAGGGATGACGAAATACATTAAAAAATCTTGACTAATCACTGAGCCTCATTAACTGGTTGAAGTCGGTCACTGAGAAAAGAAAACACTTGCTTTGCCGCCTCTCTCTCTCTCTCTCTCTCTCTGTCCCACACACAGCCATACAAACTGTGGCGCTTCAGTCACTTTTTAAATACGAGCCGCATTTTTTTTATTTCGAGCAAACGTTCTAAACTGCTGCGAGCTGTACCACGTAGATTAATTGAGGAAGCATCTTAAATCACATCCAAAGTAATATCACAGAACAAGGATGGATACCCTGTTTAAGCTTTTTTTGTTGTTTCTTTGACATTTTTAAGTAAAAAAAACCCCACAAAAATACTTTTCGTGGTAACTAATTACTTTGCTAGTGGAGTAACGCAGTTACCTTTTTGGGAAAGTAACTAGTAATTGTAATTAAATACTTTTTCAAAGCAACTTACCCAGCACTGACAGTGACTATAGCAGAATGAGTGCATACATATGGTTAACATGTGGTTAGCATGTGCTATCTGACAGAAAGGAGTGGCATGGCACTGTGTGTGCAGTATATTTGACAGTGTGTACATATATAGGAGCAGTGGGAGGGGGCAGGCCCAGGGTAGCAGTAAGCAAAAAACACACACAAGAATGTGAGGAATCCTGTTGTAAAGAGAGAGATAAAGAGACTAAAGAAAGAAACATGGGGAAGGAGATGTAGAGAATGGAAGACTGTTTAATACACCTCTGACACTGGAAACACATTGATTATCTATACATTGATTATTTATACACTGGTTATCTATAGACTGATTATTTATACACTGATTATCTATAGACTGATTACCTCCACCATGGAGGTTATGTTTTCACTGGAGTTTATTTGTCCGTTTGTCAATAACATTACTCAAAAATGTATGGGTGGATTTTGATAAAACATTCAGGATGTGTTGGGAGTTTCATAAGGAACAAATGATTACATTTTGGTAGTGATCCGGAAGACATTCTGGATTCTGGATCAGTTTGAAATATATTCTCCATTTATCACAATGTAAACTTTCAAAGTGATCCAGAATCCAGGATGTCTTCTGAATCACCACCAAAATCTAATCATTTGTTCCTTTTCTGTCCATCTCTCACAGTGACACAGATCAAAATAGTTTCATCACAATCAAATCAACAGTTCATCTTTACAGGACAAACTGTAGTTGTTATAGTTTTCCAGACAGTGGAAGGTGTAAATCAGGGATCTCCAACCTATTCCACAAAGGGCCGGTGTGGCTGCAGGTTTATGTTGAAACCAAGCAGCAACACACCAGACTTCAATCAATGAATCAACTGATCTCAGTCTGCAGAGAGTCAATTGGTCAAACTGTGAACTCTTGGTTGTTTGGAACAAAAACCTGCAGCCACAGCGGCCCTTTGTGGAATAGGTTGGAGACCCCTGGTGTAAATGATGAAGCACATGATGATGATGATGATGATGATGATGATGATGATGATGAGACTGAAGAGAAAATAAGGGGAAAACACCAGGTATGGACAAAGGAAGGTGGGAAGTGGAGAGAGGAAGTAGAAGTGGAGGCAGTTCCAAACCGAGATGGTGTGAATGAGACACCATCTCGGGGGGGGGGGGGGGGGGGGGCGCTGGGTGCCAGCTGGCACATTCCTGTCGTCCACTTCCAATGTCCCGCAGGGCAAAGAGATGAGGTCCAATTAAATGTGCGATAGCCGCCAACCCAGCCTGTCTTTATCTGAGAGGATGAAAGGCATCCCCCACCCCCTCTGCCTTCATGTCTGACCCCCCCTTACCCCCCTCCTCCTCTGCCTTCATGTCTGCACTCCCCCCCCACACACAGTGTCCTTCCTCTGAACTGACTGTCAGATAACGGTCAGATTCCAGGGAGGAAGACGATCAGAGAGACAGAAGAACAGGGACGTGTATGTCTCTGGAAAACTAGAAGACTGTTGAAATGTAAAGTACCCTATTCTGTACTGTATAAGGAACACTGGACTACAAGGCGCACTGGACTAAGGCACATTGGACTACAAAGGCGCATTAAGTACAGTCAAAATTGTGATAAAATGTAAAAATTGTAAGATTAAAAACTAAAAATTGCGAGATAAAAGTCAAAATCATGTTATAAAAAGTGAAAATTCCAAGTCACTAAGCACAACCAGAATTAATCCATATATAAGGTGCACTGGGGTTTTTGTAGAAAATTCAAGTCTTTTAAGAGCGCCTTATAGTCCAGAAAATATGGTATATTATAAATTAAATTGATTGTTATTATTATTATTACACATGTATCTGTGTTTAAAGCCAGTACAGCGTCTAAAGCAGGGGTGTCAAACTCATTTTAGTTCAATTCCACATTAAACCAAATTTGATCTGAATTGGGTAAAATGGTAAATGGACTGCGCTTATATAGTGCTTTTCCACCTTCATGGTGCTCAAATCACTTTACATTAGCCTCACATTCACCCATTCATACCCCAGTAGGTTTCTAAGGTCTAAGGTCAGTCCTACTGGGGGCCTAAGTCAGGGTTCAGTGTCTTGCCCACAGCTGGGATGTGAACCGCCAACCTCTCGGTAATTGGGCGACCCACTCTACCAACTGAGCCACAGCCGCCACTAAAATAATATATATGCCCGGGTTTGTGCAGATCTATGTGGGGTCCAGGTTTGTGCAGATCTATGTGGGGTCCAGGTTTGTGCAGGTTTATGTGGGGTCTAGGTTTCTGCAGGTCTATGTGGGGTTCAGGTTGGTGCAGGTCTATGTGGGGTCTAGGTTTGTGCAGGTCTATGTGGGGTCCAGGTTTGTGCAGGGGGTCTAGGTTTGTGCAGGTCTATGTGGGGTTCAGGTTGGTGCAGGTCTATGTGGGGTCTAGGTTTCTGCAGGTCTATGTGGGGTTCAGGTTGGTGCAGGTCTATGTGGGGTCCAGGTTTGTGCAGGTCTATGTGGGGTTCAGGTTGGTGCAGGTCTATGTGGGGTACAGGTTTGTGCAGGTCTATGTGGGGTTCAGGTTGGTGCAGGTCTATGTGGGGTCTAGGTTTCTGCAGGTCTATGTGGGGTTCAGATTGGTGCAGGTCTATGTGGGGTACAGGTTTGTGCAGGTCTATGTGTGGTCCAGATGTTCTAGACTAAACCAGGTCAGTTTTGTGCAGTGTCTCACCTCCACCAGCTGCATGAGGTTCTCAAAGTA
This sequence comes from Siphamia tubifer, assembly GCA_020466265.1. Lineage (NCBI taxonomy): Eukaryota > Metazoa > Chordata > Actinopteri > Kurtiformes > Apogonidae > Siphamia > Siphamia tubifer. Next base: position 26,632,426 of record CM035785.1, on the reverse strand, counting down.
CTCCTCCTCATCAATGGTTAACTTTCCGTTGTGGTAGATGATGCGGTAGTGCTCCACTTTACCATCACAGCTCACACACAGGGTGTAGTCACCAGGGTAGTTCGTGCTCTCCCTCACCAGGAATAAACCCGTCTCTGGAGGATAGAGGAGACGCTCCGCCTGCTCACGAGTTATTTTACCATGGAACCATCTGGAGGGAAGGAGGGGACAGAAGAAAAAGTCTGAATTACACATTTTCACAACCAGTATTCAGAGAATGCCTAATCTCACCCCTATTTTGTGCCAATCTCAAGTTTCTATGACAACCTGTTCTTGAATTAGAACCAATAATGTGATTTAGACATTTCTGCTAAATGTGACCTTGACCTTTGACCTTTGACAATATTGATAATTTTGTTATATGTATATATGCATCAGTGCGTGTAATATTATGATAATATATCCAGTATTAATTAAGTTATAGCGTGATATGTCTATGCTTGACACACACAGTTACACAAGTTAATTTGGCTACATGTCACCTTTGACCTCCAGAGTTCTCAAAAACTATTGGTCACAGGTGATAACACCAATTATAAGCATTGTAGAAATTTTTATTCCGCATCATTTGGTAGCAATCTGAAAGTTCTGTGATCTTCTGTTCTTGAGTTATAACTATAATGTGATTTTAACAGTTTAGTTAATTGTGACCTTGACCTTTGACCTTTACTCAAATGGCTCATTGCATCTGATGTACATTAGCTATATGTACATGCCCATGTAATTTCATCGTGATATCTCAAGCATTCACTGAGTTATAGCATAGCAATATAGCAATAATTGATGAGCAACAAACTCCATTAGGCAGGGCTCCAGAGTGTAATTTAATGAGGTCGCTCCGGTGCTACTTGTCTGTCTGCACCTGTTAGGGTCTGTGCAAGTTACATGCACAGTAGTGCACGCGCTCGTACACGCAGCGCACTCAAAAAAAAATAAACAATGCAGATTCAGTATGAAGTGGTCAATAGCTGATTATTTTAAGAAAAATGTGTTCTCCCCCGTCGCTTCTTCACATTCCTAGAAATGTTATGTTTGTTGCAAATACATCACCGCGTCGAAAACAAAAATAGCCCAAACTACAGATGAATATCTTGAATCATATAGTCTTTGCGAGAGCGTATCTGGGAGGTGACAGATCAGCTGATCACACAGTCGAAGGAGGAGTGCGATTCGGGCAACGAAAAGGTCAACTTATTACGGTAGTTTGAGATAACTCATAATTTTTAAAAGTTAAATAGATATTTGCCAAATATTGACAGCCAGCTAGTGTAACGTAACATAACAGCTTAATTTAATTGTGTGCGGTGCCAAATAAGCTAATTTATAATATAGCATTAAGCTAATATCTACACGAGCTAATGCTGTCTCCAGATGAGTTTTTTCTTTTCTGATAAAAGAGAAAAACATTGATGAGGATGAGCCTATCATTAACCTTTTACTAAGTCATAGATTATCATAACTTATGTTCACATTTGTAATTAAATGCGAGTGTAAATGATCTAATATTAATGTTTTATGTAATTATATAAGACAAGTAACGTTAGTCAGGGAGGAATAATGGAAGAAGAGGTGAAAGGTCAAACAGACTGGGACCCTAAATGAGTGAAAAAAACGGATTTAATTCACAGACAATGGTGAGTGTTGAACTGTTTTCCATTATTACTTTGCATAATAGAGCTACATGCCAATATTTCTTTTAAATCAAACTAATTCAATGTTACTCTGTCCCGATAGGAATGTTCCAGATGCTGTTCAGTATCAATGGGCCTTAGAACATTTCTACAAAAACCCTACAAAGATCTGGCGCTCTCAGCTGGGTGCAAACTTTACCACTGACAGATTTATTTACATTATCATTATTATTAAATTTTAGTTTGAATGATTTTTTGTTTGTTTTCATTATACCATTTGGTTGTTAAAAGTCTAATAAATCAGTTCTAGAAATAAAATCTGCAGTGAATTTGTTTACGCCACCACAACTCCCCGACGCACCTGCCCCCGCTGCAGAAAAAAATCCTAGAGGAAACACTGTATAATCTTTTTGTACCATTGCTCATGCAGTGAAACTTGAATTCAGATTAAAATTTATTGCAACTATCAAATTGGGTCATTGTCAATCTTTAACTTTCATAAACATAACATTAATAACATGCTATGCAAGGAAAAATATGGTGCTAGCTAATTTGTTTTGGAGTTACTAAATGAAAAGCTAGGTGGCACCAGTGCTACCTGTGAAAAGGTTAGTCTGGAGCCCTGGTTTAACATCATTCTGTGTTGGTTATTTTCAACATGGACTGTTGCAGGAGGGGGCGGAGTCTACCTATCACAGCACATGCTGTGAAAGGAGAAGTGAAAAACAACACAGGGTGTAATGAGAGGCTGCTGCTGGGGAAGGGGGCGGAGCCATGTCCTCTGGAAGGACTCAGTGAGAAAGTACCTGAACCCAAACAACAGGAAGGAAGGAAGACGGACGGACACACACACGGACGGAGGGACACACACACGGACGGAGGGACACACACACACACACACACACACACACAGTGAGGCAGAGTCGTAAACTGACACGTAGACGTTCCAAAAACAGGAAAATGAAAACTGTGCTCAGATTGGACGTTGGGTAGAACTGTAGGACACTAAAAGTCACCTGACTGTAGTACCAGGTTTGGATCAGCTTTTACTACACTGTAGAAAAATAAACTCTACAGCTCTGCTCCTGTTAATGTGCTCTATAAACACCACATAACGCTTTAAACTGCTGAGTAACCCGACTTTACCCAGACCATGTGGTTCTCACACTACATCTATAGGGTAATAAAGGATGGATTAAAGTGCATTATGTCTAGGGTTGGGACCAAGAAGTGGTTCTGAAAAAGAACCCGGCTCCATATTTTATTATCATTATTTTTTAAAATTGTTTCTATATCGGTTCCTGGACATTCTCATCTGTGCAGTGAAGCAGTGAGGTTACGCCGTGTGCTACTTGTCTGAGCTTTATTTACTGATCTATACTGTTCAATGATGCGCGGGCTGACCTGAAGTGAGCGGGCGTCTGTGGTCACACACAGTTGTGGGTCATTGAAAAATATTTTTAATGATATTGGGGTTGCGGTCAGTCGGGTCGTTTGAGATAAACTTTAAAATGACCTGGTAAATCATTGTCATTTAAATATTGGGTACAATTTCCTATTATTAATACATACACTTTATTAACTGAATTCCCATGAACGTCAGTCGCCTATGGTATAGAGGGTTAGGGTTACAACGTCAGCAGTAGCCTACGGCAGGGTTTCCCAACCAGTGTGCAGTGGCACATCAGTGTGCCGTCAGAAATCATCAGGTGTGTTGTAAAAAATGACGTAATTTCACCTTATTGGTAGTATAAGTGGGTAGCGTGATTATAGATACAACAGCACACAATTATAGATACAAAAATTGTGTACTGTGGGTTGTCCCAGAGCTGTGGGTTGTCTTTCTTAAATAACTGCAAGAGTGTCATATCTTTATGCTTAACTCAACAAGCTCAGTTTTGCATTGTATAAGTAAATAAAGACTAGACCTGGATTATATTTCAATAAATGTACTTTTTGTGAGATTTTTCTTTGGTAGTGTGCCGTGTGTGTGTGCATGTGTGTGCGTGCGTGTGAACAGACGGAGTAAATAATAAAAGAATAATATCCTTTTTTATGCACCTGAGGGAGTTTAAACCTCTAACACCATAGGATGTGAGGACTCATACCCACCATGTGGTAAATCTGTGACATCACTCATTGTCAGAAGTTGATTGGATAAAGAGCAGCAGCTTCAGATCCGTCTAAATCCTGCTGGTGATGGGTGCTAATAAACAGCTCTTATAGTTTTAGCCAGTTTCCCTGTGGTTCTGCCCCCGTGGCTCCGCCCCCTTCCTCAGACAGCAGACCATGTGGCTAAAGCAGCTTAAGGGGGGGTAGAGTTGATTAGATCAATGCAGGACTGGACAGCAGATCCTTAACTCCCTGTAATCTGTCAGCAGGGACCAAGTGACCATGGCCAAGGGTTAGGGTATAACGAACACGAGCTGCCCCGCCCACACAACCCCCCCCCCCCCCCCCCCCCCCCACACACACACACACACACACACACACACACACACACACAATGGGTTTGTGGGAAACAAACCCATGGGGTTGAATCCTGGATCTGGCTCTGTTCAGGGTGGTTGTAATGTGCAGTATGTTGGTCTGCCACATGGGGGCAGCAGAGAGGAGGTGGCAGAGAGCAGTAAAAGAGGCTGGCAGACTGGAGGGGTGAGGGTCAAGGGTGAGGATGGGGACACAAGACCACAGCTGACATCTTATGGGGGGTGTTTCCCCTGATACATCTGTTAGTCATTCATAAGAAAGGTCCCAAATATGACTGAAGTGTCACAGGTATCTGATAAACCCAGGTGGTACAAATACTCACATTCTGTACTACAGTACAAGTACTGCTGTGAAGAAAAAATAGTCTTTGACTGAAGTAAAAGTAAAGTACAATTTCTGACATGTAATAAAGTAAAACTGCATTTTTGGCATTTAATAAAATAATACTGAATTAACCAGGAAAAACTGTCAACGTTTCAAAAGTATTTAAAAAATAATTGCTTTTTAAAGTGAGTTACTGTGAAGATTATGTTAATCATCTGATCAGGTCACAGTTACTCAGTTTAGTGGATATATCAGCCTAGTCTACTTCTGTATGTTCTTGTTAAATTCAATAAAAAATAATGAGTACAAAAATAAAAATAAAAATCCCAGGTCCCTGTGGAATAGTTCTAATGGTGTCAAATAAATGAGTTGTGATGAACAGAGAAGGAAAAAACAAACATGACTGAACTGCACTGCATGTGTATATGTGATTATGTATTCTAGGTTTAATGCCCTATTCGCACAGGATCATTATCAACTATGGACCACTGGTAATTCAGAATAATTACGCAGACTGTCAGAGTCTTTAGACCCATGCAAATGTGCCATGTCCGTCATTTGCTCAGTAATAATTCCGCCGCAAATGACCTACTGTGTTTGGACCAAAGACAGGCATCCAGTGATAATTCAAGTTATGTGTGAATGCGCATGTCTGTGTTTGTGATTTCAACTGTGCGCCTCTTGTCTTTTTCTGGAGTGAATAATGGACGAAGCGCCCCAGCATGCAGTAAGGAAGATATGGCCAGGCCACACCCACATGTCCACAGTAATATTTATAACTACCTGAAGTTGTTTCTATAGATTCAGTCGGTCGTTTGCCAGAGGGAAAACCTCTGCTAAGAACTGCCCATTCACTTCCATTCCACTGGAGCCTGTTTCATCTGCACTGACCCCACGCTTATTTTGAAGGCGTGGAGCACATTTACAAACTGCATACCTATCAACGGCATTTTCCCCCTTTGTGGACACAGTTATTCTTATGCATACTTTGTTTTCATACTACCTTATTAATGTATTGACACCAAACAGGATGTTGTGAACTTACGAAATATTGGCTCATAATGTCTGGAATTTGTGTGAATTACAGACTTTTGTTTATCCCGTCTGAATGTGCCACACAATAACACAGAGGTACCGGGGTAATAGGATAGGATAGGGCATTATTCGTATAAACTCAGTTTACACTTTAAGGACCACAATGGAAATTAGGGATGAGACTTTTGGTCCAACACACAGGGTGGTGCAGTGGTTAGCACTTGTGCCTCACAAACAGAAGGACCCTGGTTTGAATTCCACACCAGACCTTTCTGTGTGGAGTTCACATGTTCTCCTCGTGTCTGAGTGGGTTTTCTCCAGGTACTCCAGTTTCCTCCCACCATCCAAACACATGCACTCATAGGTTAATTGGTTAATCTAAAATCACCCATAGGTGTGAGAGTGATTGTTTGTCTATACATGTTCAGCCCTGCGACGAATTGGCGACTTATACAAGGTGTACCCTGCGTTAACCCATTGTAGCTGGATTAGGCCCCCACAGACCCCCGTGACTCTAGTGAGGATAAAGCGGGTTCAGAAGGTGAGACGAGACTTTTGGTCCAAAACACTATTCCAAATTCGCTAGAAACTATTGGAATATTATTTGAAAATTGAACACGTTTCCACAACCCCCAGGCCACATGTTGGACACCACTGATTTACAGAGTAAAACACATAAATTGTATTTGGGGTCATTTTTGAGTCGACTCATGTCCTGGTGCAGTAGGTGGTGCATCACAGGGTCAGAGTATGAAGATATTTAACACTTCCTGGTTCCCTCCTGTTCTGTCACCTGACCTGAGCACCTGCAGCAGTCTGTGCTCAGGCAGGGGGGTGAGAGGAAGGGTCTGTCACTCTCTCTCCAGCCTCTCATCCTTGTCCTGAAAAATGGGTCGTTTGGTTTGGTTTATTTGCTTTAAACAGGGGATATGTTTTTACTCAGGAGTCATTAGGCCTGGTAACTTTTATTGTTGTAATTGTGGGTTGGAAGTGACCGCTGGTACTGTTTTTGGGTTTTATTTCATTAATTTCATTATGGGCAGGTGCTACAGCCCTGTGGGTTGTATGGGCCAATGTTTGGGACAAAATTAAGCGTATTCACAGTTAAGTAGCACTGCATATTCAGGATATTCATGAGTCTGTGGTTGGAGTTTAACCTAAAATAAATATTATCAAACTGTAAAATGAGTCAATTTGTTCTGATAATGTGTGTTTGATATTTGCCACAATATGAATGGAAAGTTAGTACACAAATATGAATTTGTCAGATGGAAGAAAGTGTTAAAAACACATCATGGCTCAAATTATGTCACAGACACAGAGAAGGAGATATTTTTTAACACTTTCTTCCATCTAACAAATTCATATTCGTACTGAAGACAGTGTACTAACTTGACTGAAGACATTGTACTCTCAACTTTTTCATTCATATTGTGACTAATATCAAAAACACTACACATTATCAGAACAAATGGACTCAGTTTAGAGTTTGTTGTTGTAGTTGAGCATAAAATCTATAATTGCAGACACATGAATATCCTAAATATGCACACATTGCTTTCCTAATTTCGTCCCAAACATGGCTCCATAGGGTTGGCCTGGCCCCATATCCCATCTTTTATTCTTTTTTGCTGATACCCACTTCCCTTGTAAAGTTGGGTTTCACCCGTTTGTTTTTTTGTAATTAAATAAAACAAACACAATTGCAGACTTGAACAAGGAAAGCACTCAGAGCGCAAACCTCTGCCAAGGCAGACCTCCCTTCTTTGGATGAAGAGAGGTCCACCAAGGAGGTATTAAATTCGAGTGCCTTTGACTGTCCGCAGGATTATGCAAAATGTTCAGTACAGATTTTGATAAAATTTTGAGGATGTGAAATGTATTCTCCTTTTACTACAATGTAAAATTTCAAAGTGATCCGGAATCCAGGATCTCTTCCAGATCACCACAAAAATTTAATCATTTGTTCCTCGTCACACTCCCAACACACCCTCAAAATTTTTATCAAAATCCATCTATAAAGTTTTACGTAATCCTGCCGACAGCAGACAGACAAACAAACAAACTAAGACTCAAATTTAATACCTCCTTAGCAGAAGTAATAACGGTCTGGGGTCCCTCTTTATATGCTACAGTTCTGTGTAACGCTTTACCTTTATCTTATCTGTTGCAGAAAAGAGCCAACAGGTGGTAGAGATGACGTTACACCTGTACCACTAGCTCCTATTTAAACCCTAACCCTTTCTACTACTCTGTGAAGTTTCAGCTGTTTAATCTGACATGTTGAACACAGATTGCTTGGCGGTGTCTTTGAGGTGACAACATGTCATAATTGTGAGCTGATCCAGTATCAGCCTGTACGCTCTTGGCTTTCCTGTCTTCTTTCATTTGCATATGCCTCTCATTCTGTTTTTCCTCTTTGTGAAATCGCTGGCGTTTCAAAGAGCTTCATTCAGAACGGTAGCGCAGCTGGTGGCGGCCTGTGTGGCAGCCCAGAGACGACACAGGAAAAACAAAACCACTGTTCTGCCTCACATTTACAGCTTTTGATGCTTTGACTGACTTTTGAAATCAAAACCACATTTTTCTTCACTGCAGGGAACAGAAGTGAGAGTGGATCCCACGTGTTCACTACCAAAGAAAGACAACATCTGAACCAGCCAAACTCAAGAGTCACATGACAACTAAAACCATCAAACCCAGAGTCACATGACTACCGCTAAAACCATAATGCTTTTTGTTTTGTTATTCTACCGTCATGTTTGCACAATACGGTTTAGAGCAACATGTTACCCTAGCAGCGCTATCCCTATTCATTCCATGTATGAGTTTACTGGTGCTTCATAGTCAGGGGAGGCGGGGCTAAAAGGTTGTCTTTCAACTCTCTGTATATAATAGGACGGTACAACAACCAATCAGCGTAATCTTTAGGATGATGTAGTTATAGCACCGGAAAGTTGACGGAGGAGTCCGGAGAAAGTTAGGAATGACTAAGCAAAATAGGGGATTATGGAGCTTAACGATTGTTGTTGCTTCTGTAAAAAGAATTTAAAGATTGCTGATGCTTTCTCACATTCTTCACTCATCTCTGATGAAAGGAAATCTCCACCCGTTGCTTTTCTTCCATGTTTGTTTCAGATCGTTTCTCTACCAATTGTCGCAGCGTCACTTTGTTACGCCCGCCCTCTGACTCTATACTACACTGTGATTGGTCAGCCAGTTTCTAGCCAAAAGTTACACTGAGCATATCTAGACTACTACTGTAGCACATTAGATTTTCTGCCACTAAGGGGGCTAGTGCGATTAGGCTAGCGACATTTAGCAAAACTGTGCCCATGAAAAAATAAGTAAAAGCAGCATTTTCCCTTTCAGTTGAGTCCAGTTTAGTTCAGTCCAGCCCAGTCCAGTTTTTGTACTTACGGCATTAGACTGAGTTTCCCTCCTGACTTGACTCCTTCTCTTTTCTGGACATAGTTTGCAGGGATGGTTCCCTCTCTGCCCACTGTGTTCCTTGCTCTGTACCAGTTTGGATCCTGAAACAGTAAAAAAAAAAAAAAAATCACTATCAACGGTGGCGTTTACATGATGGCTTTAATACACAATCATTTATTCTGATTTAAATCATTTGGCTTTAATCATCTGTGTGTACTTTTTTAAGCACACTTTGCACTTCATGTTAAAAAACTTCAGATCATCTTTCAGAATTTAAATCATGTCAGAATCCAAAAGTTGTTTATTTTTGCATAATCTTTAAAATTCTGGATAAAAACTAAAATGTGCACATTGTAAACAAAAGAAAATGACTAGACTAGCATCTGTGACCCAAGTGTTAGAAGAAAAATGCACTATTCCTTCCATCAGGGTTCATACACACTTGAACCAATACTTTTTGGCAAATTTCCATGACGAGGTACTCCTACAAATGCAAGTGGAAGTGAATTTAAACAATCAGAATAAAAAGTTAAAGTGTTGTGTTAAAGTTTACCTTCAGAGGTTTAACAATAAAATTAATGACAATGTGTGGTTCCAGATTAAATTAACATTTATCTAAACGTCAGTGAAGACACATTGTTAAATCCACACTTTCCTGCCATTTACATTTAATTTTGGCAGATTTTAGTCCATACCCACTTCACCACATGTGACATGTAACATCACTAGAAGTGAGTGAACAGGAAATTAACTTCCAGTTCACTGAATAGAACGTTACGTTTAAGACGATATAAAATAAACTTTTTATTCACTCATTCAAACAAATGTTTTAAATTATCATTATTATTAATATTAGCATTATTATCAATCACACTATTATGCTGTGTACCCTGTTCCATTATAACCAGTGTTTTTGATCAATAAGACATTAAGGCGTAAATGATGCAAAAAAGAAAAAAAAAATTTCCACCCAAAAAAATTTAGTGACATCATGATCAATTATATATATATATACACACACACACACACACACACACACTTATTCTTACGTATCACATCTTTCTTCGTTCTGTATATATTTTTCACTCCTGTATATTCTGTATATATCTATATTCTGTATAGTCTCTTTTTCTCGATATCTGGGTTTGTTTTACATATATTATTTATTATCTATACGTTTCTTCTCTTTGCTGTCCCTCTGTATCTGCATATCACTGGCTACTCCCTCATGTAGGATCAATGAAGTCTCTTCTATTTATCTTAGAATTTTTGCACCAAAAATGGTTTATTTACATCACAAACAGAATTTAAAGGGTTAAAAAATTGCATTATTGAGTATTTTTTTTTAAACTTTTACATTTTTATTCTATTTCATCAACTTCCGCTGTAAATAAAAAAATATTAAAGTATGAAATTTTTATTTGTGAATTATTTATTCAGAATAAAATAATTATGAATTAAATCTATTTCCTTTGTGTTTACATGGACATTTTAATTGTGAATAAAGGTTTCCATGGAAATGGGTGTATTCGGGTGTATTAAATGTTCAAAATAAAGTTTATAAAAAAGAAAAAGTACAGTAACACAGAATTAACTCTGAAAATTGATGAAGCAATAAACAGAACCCTAACCCGGTGCCGTTTCCTTACCCTGGTGACTCCGATGATGGTCAGTACATCTCCTTTACAGAAGGGCAGGTCCTGTTCGTTGGCAGTCTGGAAGTTATATTTGGCTACACACTCTGTGCCAGTCGACCATGGGGCCTACATCCAACACAACACAATTCATCACTCTGATCAAAGTGTGTTTAGCATCAGCATAAATGTTGAATATGTGGCAGCGACACATGACCGAAAAATGTTCCCTGTTAAAAGTCAATATCAAACATTTTGGTCTTTTTCACCCAGAACAAGTAAATAATGCACCTGAAGTCTGAACCATGAGAGAAAAGGTCAGAAAAAGGAAAGGAGGGCATCAGAAAAAAATTATTACTTAATCTCTCCTAACATTGGTTGGGTAAGATTATTGTAATCACTGTGTGTGTGTGTCGTGTCCGCAGAGACATATCATGCTATAACTCAATGAATACTTGAAATATCACCATGAAATTACATTATGCATATATATATATATATATATATATATATATATATATATATATATATATATTTTAGACATTCTCTGAATGCTTGTTGTGAAAGTTGTCTCCACTCCTATAATTCAATACTCCGTATTAAAGATTTGGTGATTTTACAAACAGTTTATTCTTATGGAGACTAGTGTAAAGTTCAGTGTCAGAAAATATAACCCCAATGTAAATATAATATAATAAGTTACGGGTTTCATCTATAGAAGTAACAACTTTACATAATTTCATTTTATTCTGTTTCATAATATAACAATAACTTGTATAAGTGAATTTAAAATACACTGAATTAAATGGTTTGATGTGTATTTGTTAAATTCTACTTTTACAACTCACAGCTAATGTCCATCTGTCTACTGGTAAATAAATTCACTCTATAACCACTTTCCCACAGTGTTTCAGGAAGTAAATCTATGACCACTATCAGATAATGTTTTAGATGTATCTTATAATTCTGACTAATGTATTTGCTTGAATATTCATGGAGCCATATCACAGCTTTTACTGCACATAATCCACATAATGCATATGACCACAATAAAGCTGAAACTAACTGCAAAGGATGTGAGTTTTGGTCCAAAACTCTATTCGAAGTAGTCCCCCCCGTACAATGCAGGTCAATACGACATTCTTTCCAAGTGAAACGCAATACAAGCAATGCAGCATTCGAAATTAGCATTCTGTATTTGAGCATGTCATGAATATGAGAAAATCATGTCCCACCCCAACTGCAAAGTCTCCTGAAATCACACTAAAATGTGCCAGTGGGAGCTAAATACATGAGATTGAACAAGTTAAATCACAACAAGGACAGGGATGTCTGGTGTAGTCAGTGTGCAGCCTGAGTGAGATGAAAATAGAAAAGCTGAGTACAAAGCAGCAGCAGGTGTGAGTGACAGAGGAAGGTCCTTTCTAATGTATGAATACACTAAGCACACTGAAGGCCTATTTATTCTCTGAAGCCAAGTCGTCTGCGACTTGTTGCAGGTACGCTGCAGACTCTTTCCACCCGTTGCAGAGAGTTGGCTGCACCTCCCAGAAAATGTAACTCACCGCAAACAGTGTCGCAGATAAGACCAGAAAAAGAGGCCTCTGATTGGTCCATTCTACATACACACTACATGCACTTCAGCTTCCCTACATTTCCGTCTTGTTTTGTGTACATCAATGTCATTGTTGATGACTCATGTGAATATGGATTTGGCCGAGTCCATGAGGAAGTGGAAGAATCTGTGAGACAAGTTTGTTTTGATAACGAAAGGACCTGATGTGGGGAGTGGGGATCCAGGAGGGAAACCCTAGTGGGTTTGTGAGAATGCCCCTTGCATTGTGGTCGTGTATAACACATGCCATGTACTCCCCACACTGGCATAGATTACAAATACCTGCGACAAATTAACTAACACTTTGCATGCAGAGGCTTTAATGCAGTAGAAGTGAATGTTTGTGTGAAAACACCTGAGAAGTGAACATGTTCAGTCACTGCTGCTGAGACAAACTCTAGCTTATGATGAGACAGGACAGACAGGAACAGATTAGAATAGAACAGAACAGTGACTTTATTTGGAATTAAATTTAATTCAGAATGATCATGCCTCCTGTCGACAGGAATAAAACCTCCTGTAAACGAGTAAACTTGGTGCTTAATCAGGGTTGTTCTGGGAGGGAAACCTGAGAGTTAATAAATACTTGTAATAAATATTGGTTTAATTAATTTTAGGCAAACAGTGAATCAATCAAACTTTGATAAGATCTTCAATGACATGTCAAACTAAATAATAGAAAAGATTTCAAACATCAGTGAACATCAGAGTTCAATTCATTTCCCAGTGAGCTTTGTTGTTAACAGTGAACACCAGTCAACCTAAATACTGAACAACATTAACATCCATGGAAAGAAGGACATATTACACAAACAATGTCTGATCACTCATATAGAACCTATAATGTACAGGAGTGTGATATGTAAATATGGTGGTATAATAAGTAGGTGTTTTAAGAGTGCAGTCGAAGACAGACTTACATGGATCCCAGACATGATGAAGGGCAATGGGCAGCAGGTGTCCTCAGGTAGGCAGTGGTCACTGTTCAGATGGTACCATCAGAGCTGCAACACAGACAAAACTGCACATTAGACAACACAAACATGCGTAGAATATTCTGCAATCGCATTATATTAACAGATCACACATTAGCTACCAAGCATATGTGTGATGTAGGGTTCATACACACTTTAACCAATAATTTTCCATGAGTTTTTGGCATATTTTCATGACTATGTACTCCTAAAAATGCAAGTGGACTTTAAACAATCAGAATAAGAAGTTAAAGGGGTCATTCCATGGTTAATTCATTAATATTGTTGTATTCTTCATTGTTATTGAATTCACAGTGTGTTGGTTCCATTTAAAAAACATCCCGATTGCTTTGTTTCCACCTATTTTTAAAAGGTATAAAAATGACTTTAGGTCGAACAACAGTGTACTGGTACTTCCGCATACATGTCCATGACGTGGTGATAAGGTGTCTTTGATTGGCTCAGAATGCATGAAGGAACACTCCCCCCTCCCCTCTAGCTGTGTGTGTGTTTACCATCCCAGAGTAACATCCAGCTAGATTTGGTGCTGTTGCTTGTTTTGAAAATGTGCAGTGAAAAAAACAAGTCTGTATTTCCACAGAGAGCACATGAACCAGTTTGATCCGCCATTTTTTTTCAAGTTAGTGCAGCAGCTACTGTGGCGCTGTGTTCTCTTGTAGATGCTAATGCTACTTCAGATTTGCTGCAATGGGGGACGGGCTTAACCCATGTGGGTGACGCCTATGTCCTTGTGATGTGTAGTGGACAGACTTTTCTGAGTGGTTCATTTCTCTGTGTTTTCTATGAATTATGGTAAATCCAGTCAGTGGAGGTGACACATCATGCAGCAAATGCAGCATGTGTTGGTAACTCGGGGTGACCCATCAGATTCCAAAAGGAGCGTGGAAGGAGTGGTTTTCAGCGGAATGACACCTTTAATGTGTTAAAGTTTACCCTCAGAGGTGTAACAATAAAATTATTGACAACGCGTGGTTCCAGATTAAATTAACATTAATGTACACATCCTGAAGACACACGTTGTTAAATCCACACATTTTCCTGGCATTTCTATTTAATTGGGGCAGATTTTATTCCATACCCACTTCACCACATGTGGCATGTTACATCCCAAGAAGTGAGTGAACAAGAAATTAACTTCCAGTTCATTTCCTGTTCACTGAGTATAACGATAAGGTTAAGACGGCGTGAAATAAACTTTTATTCACTCATTTAAACTAATTTATTATTATTATTATTAATCACACATTATTATGCTGTGTAAAAAAAATTCATGATTTTTCCAAAACTTTCTGGGTCTTTTTTTTTTTTTACTTTTCTAAGAACCTTTCTAGGCCTGGAATTAGCATTTTTCAAATCCCAAAACTTTTCCATGTTTTTTTAAAAAAACGTATGAACCCTGTTGATGGCATTTTCAGTTTGTACATTTAATCAGACTATTCCAAATGAACATCTGTGCATTCTCCTGGATAAGCAGTTAGAGCAGAATTCAATCAAAATGATACTTTCCAATACATAATTTATCCCAATGTGACCTTTTCCACCCAGTTCAGCTTTAAATGGAGTGTTGCAGGTACAAAGACAAAGACAAATCCAGCGGAAAAACACAATATATTGCAGTATTAACATTAATGTATTTTCTGGTCTATAAGTTGCAGTTAAAATACTTTAATTTTCTCTGCAGAGGAGCTTATATATGAATTGTGGTTGTGCTTAGTGACTTGGAATTTTGACATTTTATCTCATGAATTTGGCTTTTTATCTCATAATGTTCACTTTTTATCTAATAATTTTCACTTTTTATCTTACTAATAGTAATTTTCACTTTTTCGCTAATTTTGCAAAGCCTATTTTTAGTGGTTTAAAGTTGACTTTGATACTAAGACAAAGGAAAATAGGAAAAGACCATGAAAGACCATAAAAAAAAAAATCTAAATAAAGTCTACAGTTCCTCCTGTATCCACTACTGCGTGTCCTGTGGAACATACATGCTGTGTTCTTTTAACACTCTGTGGTTAGCTCACAGTCCTACATTGATTAGATGTGTACATGAGTCAAAGAAAGCCTCTAGCAGTGGCCTCCATCTAAAGCATCTCACTTCCGACCAGCCAAAAGAACAGGAAGTTCAACTGGGGGGGTGAGAAGTCCTCCTTCTCCCCCCCCAGTTGAACTTCCTGTTCTTTTGGCTGGTCGGAAGTGAGATGCTTTAGATGGAGGCCACTGCTAGAGGCTTTCTTTGACTCATGTACACATCTAATCAATGTAGGACTGTGAGCTAACCACAGAGTGTTAAAAGAACACAGCATGTATGTTCCACAGGACACGCAGTAGTGGATACAGGAGGAACTGTAGACTTTATTTAGATTTTTTTTTTATGGTCTTTCATGGTCTTTTCCTATTTTCCTTTGTCTTAGTATCAAAGTCAACTTTAAACCACTAAAAATAGGCTTTGCAAAATTAGCGAAAAAGTGAAAATTACTATTAGTAAGATAAAAAGTGAAAATTATTAGATAAAAAGTGAACATTATGAGATAAAAAGCCAAATTCATGAGATAAAATGTCAAAGTTATAAAATAAAAAGACAAAATCATGAGACAAAATTATCAGATAATAAACTCAAAATTATGAAATAAAACTCAAAACATGCCATAAAAAGCCAAAATTATTAAATAAAAAGTCAAAATTACAAGTCACTAAGCACAACCAGAATTAATCCAGATATAAGGCGCACTGTGGTTTATGGAGAAAATTAAATACTTTCCTGAATATGGCTCAGCTGTAAAAGCAGAGTGACATGCTAACAGGATGTAGAGCTCATTAATGGAGTGGTGGTCACAAACACACTGCTTCCTTCAGATTTTTGCCTGGTGTGTCTTCAGAGTGTGTGGTTAAAGGTGGGAGCATCACCATGTGTTCCAACAGGAAAAAGTCTAATTACAGACCATTGAATATGTGTATGCAAACTGACGCAGACAAATACAAGTGAAGCCAAACTGCTGTGGTGGTGAAGCCAGAGGAGAAGTGTCCAGCACCTCTACTCACTAACCCACTGGACTATAGACAAGTTTTTGAACCGTTTCCGCTTTACTTCCTAAACCTGCATGTGCTTTTCACTTCCTATCTGGCTCCTCCAGTTTGTTTTTACTTGTTCACTCAGATATAAACGCAGTGATTCAGTAACAAAAATAATGGACATGGGACCTACGTGTGCTGTCGTTGGTTGTAAAAACACGAGTAAACACCGAAATTGACCACAAACCTGCCACAAAGAGGCATTGTTCATGGCCTCCGTTTTCATTTTTTCACCAGCCTGATGGTGACTCTAAATCATAGGCCTGGATGAAGGCATCGAATTTAAAAAAATGCACAAAATACACTGGCTTTACCCACAGCCAAAGAGGTGACTAGTCACCGAGCGGACTACAATCTCCCTAAAGAGACTTAAATTTCAATCTGATTCAGCAACTTCAGCTATAAAACGAAAGCTTTAGCTATGAAACTGACAATACTGTTAATTGTGAAGACGTTATCATATACTAACATTGCTACTGGTGTTTTGTTAAAACAGCTGATTGGAGATGGGACAAACAACGTTCACCATATAAGCTAATGTTCATAGACGGTAGAACTAATGCTACATCATTGCTGTATGTGTACATTGGGTTGATAGTCTACAGTGCTCTGTGTGTAGGGTTGACGAACATTCCTTGAAATATGGAATCGTCCCGTATTTAAAAACAAAATTCTGTCCGTTATTGAGCTGAGACAAGACAAAATTCTTATTTTTCTATTGAGGATTACATAAAAAAACCCAGATCTGTGAATCTGATAGGATTTGCCCAAGTGTCCCGTATTTTCCCCACACGGAGTTGGCAGTCCTATCTGTATGTATGTGTGTGTGTGTGTGTATAAGTATTATGCCACACACTAGTCAAACATTGACTAGGCTCTACATTTGCTTTCAGATACATAAAACGATCATGTTTGTATGACATAACACAACCGACTTTGTCGATATGCAGATACTGATACACCTCAGAGGCTTTCAGATTGTCCATAGCTTTCCGGTCTATTGCTATGGGAGTCCACGAAATACACACTAATCCTGCTGTACGTTACATTGGGCCACGTCGTCATATTATCCTCCCAGGTCTGCATTAAATTCGATTGGGGGTTAATAACTATTTCCAGACAAACTACGTAAACTATGTTCCCAGGACATTACTCACGAAAAGCGAAAAAATTGAAGTCTGTTTACATTAGCAAACACTAAGCAACTTACTTCCCGCTCACTAACCCACAGCTCCGCCCACTAACCCACAGCAAGTGCTATTCTTATCCTCCTCCAGTGCTGAGGAGGGGAACGCCTGCCAGCTATTCAACACCTTCAGCATCACACTACTCACATCGCTCTCCCACAGTTAGTCAAGTGGTTCGTCAGCTCAGTGTTCCACACACAAACACTCCTCACTCCTGCTGTCAACACTAGAAAACCAGAGATCAGAGAATGCTTCATCTCGCCCTTATTTTGTGCCAATCTCAAGTTTCTATGACAACCTGTTCTTGAATTAAAGCCAATAATGTGATTTTGACCTTTCTGCTAAATGCGACCTTGACCTTTGACCTTTCGCAATATTGATAATTTCGTTATATGCATCAATGCGTGTAATATTATGATAATATATCCAGTATTGTTTAAGTTATACCATGATATGTCTATGCTTGACACACACAGTGTTACACAAGTTAATTTTGCCACATGTCACCTTTGACCCCCAGAGATCTCAAAAACTATTGGTTGTAGGTGGCAACAGCAATTATGAGAATAGTAGAAATCTTAATTCTGCATTGTTTGGTACCAATCTGAAAGTTCTGTGACCCTCTGTTCTTGAGTTATAATCAAAAGGTCAAAGGTCAATTAAGTAAAAGGTTAAAATCACATTATCAGTTATAACTCAAGACCTGGAGATCTAAATCACTGTTGTAATGCAGTATCAATAGGGAAGTATGAAGTCTACATTTTTTTGTGATGACACTTCAGCTTGGGTATGCACTTCCATGACATAAGCCAGGATGTCACTAATTACCTGGAGGCTAATTTCATTTTCTAACCCAGGGTTAAATACCAGTTCTCATTGCACTCAACAAAGGACAGCATTCTACACCATACTCAGTAAACAGCTGCCTCTTATTCCTGTTACGCAACACCCTAAAGGCTATATGCAAACATTATGTAATTGTACCGTATTTTCCACACTATAAGGCGCATTATGTGAAGTAAAAATTCTGAGGTAAAAAGTCTAAATTCCCAGTCACTAAGCACAACCAGAATTATTTCTTCTTTTTCCCACTGGGTTTTGAAGTTTTTCCTTGCCGAGAAGGAGGGTCTAAGGACAGGGGATGCCTGGGACTTTTCATGTATTTCTGTAGCCGATTGTGTTTTTGTAAAGCCCTCTGAGATGACTTTGTTGTGATTTAGGGCTTTATAAATAAAATTGAATTGAATTGAATTGAATTAATCCATATATAAGGTACACTGTGGTTTTTGGAGAAAATTAAACTCCTGTGTGCACCTTATAGTCCAGAAAAATACAGTACTCTTGGTATGGATTTCAAACTTGAAATTCCAAATATTTTAAAGCTAAATTAATATGCAATAATTAGATATTTGTAAACTATGGGCAATGTACCAAAAAAT
Organism: Siphamia tubifer; assembly: GCA_020466265.1. NCBI lineage: Eukaryota > Metazoa > Chordata > Actinopteri > Kurtiformes > Apogonidae > Siphamia > Siphamia tubifer. The sequence continues at coordinate 26,613,536 of CM035785.1, read as the reverse complement.
TTTAAATAATTGTTTTCAGTAGGTCAAGGATTCTTGCAGATTTCTGCAAGTTAATTTCGAGACTTTTTATGACTACATACAATATCATTTAATTATAATTTCACAGGCTATTTTGAGGCCATAAGAGGAAAACTCCTGGATGTTATGAGTATATACGAGTTTACTCCCACACATCGTTTCCCACCATCCTGAGTGATTTCTAACTGGAGCTGCAAAGTAAGTGATAATTGGTTCCCGGTTTAGTTCCTACTCTGTAGTACCCTTTAAATACTTTAAGGCATTAAATGCAGATCTTTACATTTAAAACTTTTTAAGAACACGTGGAAACCCTGTGAGTGATGCAACATTTGGATCCAATGGTTTTCATCTCCGTGAACTCAACACTATTCAACACAAATCTACATCATCATATTGAACACCAAAAGGTCATTTCTAATATTTGATGAGCAACAAACTCTCTATTAGGCAGGGCACCAGAATGTGACCTATTAGGTTGCATATGCGACCTAATTTATTAAGCTACGAGTTAAAATCTAATAAGGTCGCTCAGGTGCTATTTGCCATTTGTGCTTTTTTTTTTTTTTTTTTCCCCACTCGGCTGTGTTAGTGCATTAATGGAGAGGTTGATAATACAATCTTTCTTTCTATCTCATTCATGCGAGTTATCTCACTCCCTGTGTGTCTGTCTGCCTGCCTGTCTGCACCTGTTACGGTCTGTGCACGTTATGTTCACAGCAGTGCACACGCACATACACGTAGCTCGCTCAAAAACATAAACACAGCAGATTCAGTATAAAGCGGTCAATAGCCGATTATTTCAAGAAGAAAAATGTGCCACAGGCAACAAAGGTGGCTGATACTGGTGGAGGAGGAGAAGGGTTAGCAGAGGGAGTGACAATAATCACAGAATCTTTTTCTGATGATGAGTGTGACAGGTTGGCGAAGGAGGCGGGGGAGAGCAGGGAGAAAAAAAAAAACATACCCTGTTGAGCTGCATTTTGTAATAAACGTCCAAAATGTAATAACTTTTTCATTTTATTTTCTAATAAACTGCCCCATCATATTTTGTAATAAATGTTTCCTCATTATATAATAAGTTATTCCATTTTGCAGTAGCAGTGTGCTTTGGTGGTGTGCAGTAAACCTGAAGGAGCTGTTTGGGAAACATTCCAAATGGTTTATGGTTTGGCTGGTAATTAAACATATTAGACATTAGGACAATTTGAAATTACGAATATCTTTTGGAAGTAGAAATGTTGTTCGTTTGACCACACGCGTCATCTGAACCTGCTTTATCCTTACTAGGGTCGCGGGGGTCACTGGGGGCCTAATCCAGCTATAATGGGTGAAGGCGGGGTACACCCTGTATGAGTCAGTTCATCTCAGGGCTGAACATATATAGACAAACAATCACTCTCACATTTATACCTAAGGACAATTTGAATTAACCAATTAACCTATCAGTGCATGTGTTTGGATGGTGGGAGGAAACCGGAGTACCCAGTGAAAACCAACGTGGACACGGGGAGAACATGCAAACTCCACACAGAAAAGGTCTGGTGTGGGATTCAAACCAGGGTCCTTCTTGCTGTGAGGCACGAGTTCCGGTTATTCACATTTTTTCTGTGCGAGTTTTTTTTCCCTTTTCATGATTTTTGACTATAATTTTTGTTTGACTTTGTTCCAAGTTTCTCATTATTTTACAAATTTTGAATCAATTTGGTCGTTTTCTATATTTTACTTAATTTTTGGTTTTCTTAAGTTTTTCATTATTTCACTGAATCTTTGTTTAATTTTCTTCCTTTTGTATTCTATTATTTATAATTCCAGAGTGAATACTGCACTAGTACAAACAATGACAAGTGCAATTTTAACAATATTTTTGCATCAATTACAACTTTACATTTCCATTCCAAATACACTAAACATTAAGTAACAGGCAGAGCATTTGTAAAATCACACTTCTCTTCACATATTTCAGCTGATTCATATTTGTTCAGGTTTTTATTTGGGTTTTTATAAAAGGATGGTTTGTTAATATAAAGATTTTCATGTCATTTGTATTTTCTCCCATTAAAATGTTTAGTTTTCATTATAGATAATTATGATCATATTTTACTGCTCTGACCTAATGTAGATCGAATTATTCTGGATGTAGAACCTGAATTAAAATCACTTTTACACAGTTAATATCTTCATTGTTATTTATCTTATGGGCCCGATTGGACCCTTTGACGGGCCGGATTTAGCCACCTGTGGTATAGGATCCACAGAGTATTTTTTAACCATGATGTAATCAAAATGTCAAATTCATATTCATCAGTAGATGCTTGTGGGTCAGCATCATAAGTGCTGTACAGTTCTCACAGCCTGACTGAATCTGAGTACACAGTGTGTACTGTGGAGTGTACTGGCACAAAAAGCAGCGGTGGAAAAAAAATATGGAAATGTGACTTGCTAAGTATGCAAATGCTCAGTGTTGGCTGACAAAAGCAGTCACACGGCTCAGGGCAGACTGGACAGTACGGAACTGTCAACAACTAATGATTTCACCACATGTAAAGTTACTGACACTAAGGCCTGTTTAAACCATATACTGCAGTGCACCTTATATATGGATTAATTCTGGTTCTGCTTAGTGACTGGGAATTTGGACTTTTATCTCCTAATTTGGCCTTTTTATCAGAGGTGGATAATCCCAGTAAAAGTCCTGCCATGTATTGGTTCTTCCTGTTCACTTCATTCAGTTGATTCCAATAAATATCCATCTATCTGGATGAGGCGTTGTGGGGGTAGAAAAAATACATTGCAGGACTTTTACTCTTTGGAGCTGGGATTACCCACCTCTGCTTTTTATCTAATAACTATGAGTTTTTATCTTAATTTTGACTTTTCATCTCAGAATTTAGACCTTTTATCTTACCATTTTGACTTTTTATCTCACAATTTTGACTTTTTATCTTATAATTTTGACTTTTTATCTAATGATTTTGACTTTTTATCTAATGATTTTGACTTCACTTAATGTGCCTTATATCTGAAAAACCATAAAAAAAATATTTTGTGACAGTGCACCGTATAGTATGGAAAATACAGTATGTACATAGAGAGTATAGATACAGATGTGTAAATAAATGCAGTCATTTCGTACATTGTGTGTAACCATGGAAACATGTGTTGACATTTCTAAAGCAGACTGCAGCTGACAGACTTCTAATTACTCATCATGTAGGAGCTCTACCATATAGTTTTGACATGTCTTCTACCACTGAACTTTTTAATTAGAAGATACTTGACCGCTCTGCTCTTTCAAAGCAGCATCACCATCTTCATCATCATCATCATCATTATCATCCTCCTGCACCCATGCTGAGGTGTGGATCAAAGAGCAGCAGTATCAAAGGAAATTTAAAGGTCACATAAAGGTCAGATGGAGTACATTTTAACCACACACAGACCTCAGGCTAACACTGAACAGCTTTAGCTAGCTGGAATACTTCCTCCTTAAATAATAAAGTACTTTGTAGGACAGGTAAGTCATGTATACAAAAATAGTCATTTCATTTATATCGTCATGCACATCAATATCGTGTGATATGAATGAAAAGATTGTGATATTTTTTCCCATATGGCTCCACGCTAATGTCTGCACAGTTTTTCTATGCGAGTTTCTGCAGGTTTAAGTCTGAGCGTGTGCGAAGACAATACTGACTGGGTTTAAATGTCTGCAAATACTGAGACAAGAAAGACCTGTCTGTCAGTGAACAGATTACTCTAACCCTAACCACAGCAGGGACTCACTGCTCAGCCTCCACATGCTTCACACACCTAATAACTGTCACACACTTATGTATTGGGGGAAAGGGGGGGCATGATAATAACTGATAGAATGGAGACTTGTTCATAGTGTGGTAGCTTTTTCCTCCCCTGTCATAGTTCAGGAGAAAAATAAGCAGGAGACACACTTGAACTTTGGTTTTCAATCGAGTTAGTGAAGTGATGTTTTTATTGAAATCCTCTTCACTGACTGAAAGGGATTATCTGGAGGAAAATGCATTTTATTTTATTTTTTAGATGATTGGGAGTACATACATATAGTTACGAATAATAATGGATTCGATTTCTATAGCACTTTTATGGCCACTCGAAGCACGTCACATTAGTGACCCATTATTCATTCACTCTCACATGCTCCCTCTGATGGTGGTAAACTACATATCTATCCACAGTTGTCCTGGGGCAGACTAATAAAAGCGTGGCTGCCATTTTGCGCCTACGGTCCCTCTGACCAGTCTGTTCATGACTAGTCACCTGGTGTCCCCTTTCCCTCTCCCCCCCCTGGGGGGAGTGGTGGCTCTCCTGACAGTGCCTGCACGGGAGCCATGGACGACAGGATCTGGAGTATCTCGCCTGTGCTGACCTGTGACCCCGGACCACCGCCCCTACCTGTCTGGACCAGCCCCCCTTCCTGCATTTATACATGGACGTTCATCTATAGCCTGTCCGTCCATGGGAGTGGATCTGTCCTTCAATGTGGTTCTCCTCAAGATTTCTTCTTTTTCCCACTGGGTTTTGAAGTTTTTTCTTGCCGAGAAGGAGGGTCTAAGGACAGGGGATGCCTGGGACTTTTCATGTATTTCTGTAGTTGATTATGTTTTTGTAAAGCCCTCTGAGACGACTTTGTTGTGATTTAGGGCTTTATAAATAAAATTGAATTGAAATTGAATTGACCACCACCAAACATTCATACACCAGTGTGAGTGACACTGAAGGCAAGGAGGGTGAAGTGTCTTTGTCCAAGGACACAACGGACAAAGTAAGATAGAACAGGCAGTAGGCTAAAGCTTTGCTGTTGCATACAGCTTTATTTACATTTCTAGTGAAATACTGGACTATGTTTTAAAAAAAGAATGCAACAAAGCACAATCATGAATTTCCAAAGCGTCTAACTCCGTTTTCAACAATCAATTTCAGGCTTTCGCCTTAGACATCTTGTGGGGATCTTAAGTCTCCGCCCCTTCTGGGAGGCTCATGGGGCCTGAGATTGGAAAATTAATGAATGATATTCAATGGGAAATAAAATGCTAAAATGGTATCTGGTTGGTGATGTGCCTGGAATCACACATGTTGTACCACATAATGAATGATAAGTATTGATGTTAGAGCTGGGCAAAAAATCGATTTAGATTTAAAATAGAGTTTTATGGCAAAATCGATTCATATTTTAGGAAAATCGTGCAATCCGATTCAGAATTTAGCTTGACTCGTTCCATTCACTTCCATGAAATTTTTTTGCGAGCTAAGCACCCATGGAGTGGAAGTATAAGGGTGTGACTTAGCCTCTCCATGAATACAGAGAGGTACATGGCTGTAGATCAGGGCACCATGCCTCCCCGGTCTATGAAGCACCACTAGACCCATACATGTGATGAATAGGGATAGTGCTGCTAGGATAGGCTAAGAGAGAACTGCAAGGGAGAGTCAATAATAAAGGATGATGGAGTGACAGGAAGTGAAGAGAGTGTGTCTTATCAATCATTACAACATAGCCATCTGCCACATGAAATGTTCTAGCCATTTTCACCTTTTTAAAAGATGTGCTGGTGTTTTCACTGTCCCAGAGGAACACTTTCTCTTCTCTGGCTCAGTAGCGACACACAGAAAAGCCAAATGCACTCTTCTATGTGTAGGATGCTTTTGCAGCGTCTTAAAACATGTATTTAAGCATAAAATGCTGCAGCTGTTTACCATCCACTGGCAGCTGCATTCAGATAATTACACCCTTCTCCAAGTGCCTTGCTCAAGGGTATCTCACAGCTAATTGCAGAGGGAGAAGAGGGACACAAACAAAGAGCAATTCATTACATGTCAAGTGAAAGGAAGTATCTGAGATTTGAACTACCAACCTAAATCCAATTACCACTTCACAGCCATAAAGGAAAGTATTTGCTCTGCTACGTCACATGTCGTATTCCAACAGGATTTTACTGAATCCACACACAATCTGGAAAGTGCATTTCAAATTCTAATAATTCCCTAGGGTTCAGTCCCCAGGTCATGACCTTCCATTTACACTTGGTTTTAAAGGTAATCAGACAAACAGTTCCAGAGATATGAACAAAAGAGTGTTTCGTGATTTTAAACTTTTGAACACCTCTTTTGTGGGTAATCTAGAAATAGTAAATCATTCAAAATCCAATTACTTCTGCCACTGTACTAATAGCACTAGACTAGTACTGAGCTAATAGCATTAGCCTAGCACTATGCTAATAGCACATCATAAATGTAACAATTTAGAACATTAATTATAATAAGACGTTTTTCACTCAACTCTACAGTCCTTAATGAAGTATTAACATAATTAAGAAGTGAACAGTTTTGGACATTAGTGATCACAAACATGTTCCACAGAAAAAAAAAGGGGGGGGGGTAAGATTCTTTACAGTAGCAACAAAAACAGTCATGTGTCTGTGGCTGAATCGCATTTCACCCCTTAGCCTTACCCCAACGCCTACCCCTTCCAATGGAGCTCTAAGGCGTAGGGCTTGAAAAGCAACCCCTATGAATTGGGACACCCCTTCAACACTCACCTACGTCATCAGTTCGCTCCGCCAGTTGTTATGTAGCCAAAAATCACAGCTGTAACCAGAAGTAAACAAACATGTCTGCTGCTGTAGTTGTCACGTTCTCCTGGGATATGCCCATATTTTTACTAAGACCTGCATCAAATCGGAGAAGTGCTATGCATTGACCAATTACTCCACATTTACGTAAATAGCGATTTTTTTCATGTGCGCTTTATGGAGAAAATTACCATTACACATTGTGACAATATCAAACTTAATACAACACTTATCACAACTGAAAACCTGTTAATTACGGCAAAAATAGTACATTTGTGTACTTCTTTCGTAGATGCCACCATTTAAAAAAAATGATTCGCATTGTATTCTGGGAAATTTCTCATACGCTGTTTGGAGTCTGCCTTTGGTAAAGGGTATAAAGCCCTTCCCCCTACCCCTCTGCCTTAACGTGAATTGAGACACCCCTACACGTGAACGCACAAAACGGAGGGTAAGGCGTACAATGAGATTCAGCCTGTCTGTCTGTGCCCGTCTATAACCCTAATGCAATGAAAAATGGAGCAGTGTTACACACAAGCCTCAACTGCAAACATCCAGGCAGACAGACAGGTGCGTGCACAGACCGACAGACAGGAAGACATATAGACAGACAGGCAGAGAGAGACAGGCAGACAGACAGATGGATGGACAGTCAGATACAGGCAGACAGACAGGTAGACAGACAGGCTGCTGAGGACACAGATTACAAAAGCAGACAGGAAGTGGAAGAAAGAAAGGAAGAGGGAGAGAGAATCCCCTCCTCCCCCTCCCGGCAGAGGGAGGTGCTGGACTGGAGGAAGTGGAAGAGGGAGGGGCAGGGGGTCTTATTGTTTGAGGTGTGTGTGTGTGTTGTCGTTCCAGTCTCACCACACACTCATCCAGCCCTGGCTATTTATATCCCCTCCATATCCATGAGGAGGGGGGTGGGGGTGGGTCGGCTGCAGTGGTTTTCATCATCACATACATTATAGAGGCGCTGCATCACAGACTGTCTGCTGTGACTGAAGTGTACTGTACTACTGCTGCTGCAGGGTTTACCCAGTTATATTTGGACAATGGTGAATGTTACAGCCATCCATTCCATTACAAACTGCCTTATGGCAATAAATCAATGGATGAGCAGACATTTTCTGAAATTAAATGAGGACAAAACAGAAATTCTACTTGTCGGACCAAAAGCAAAAAGAGAAATGCTGATGAGTAGGATGGGCAAACTCGCCTCCTGGATCAAACCAGAAGTGACAAGTCTGGTAGTCACTCTAGACTCAGACTTAAACTTAAAGTCCCACATAAAGAAAGTCACTAAAATGTCATTCTTCCACCTTAGAAACATAGCCAAAGTAATACCAATTATAAATCAAAAGGATGCTGAAAAAGTGGTCAAAGCTTTTATCTCCAGCAGACTGGACTACTGTAACACACTCTTCACAGACCTCCCAAAAAGCACCACAGACAGGCTTCAGCTGATCCAGAATTCTGCAGCGAGGTTACTAACCAGAACAAAGAAGAGAGAGCACATTCCTCCAGTGTTGGTTTCCCTGCACTGGTTACCGGTAACCTACAGAATAGATTTTAAAATACTACTCCTCACTTATAAAGCCTTAGATGGAACAGGACCCAGTTACATTTCAAACTCACTGACCAGTTATGTCCAAACTAGAACACTAAGGTCATCCAATGTGGGCTTACTAGTGACTCCCAGATATATGACAAGGAAAATTGGGGACGCAGCCTTTGTTAACTATGCACCAAAGTTATGGAATACAATTCCAAAAGACATCAGGGAAGCCAGCTCACTGAATATATTTAAAACTAAATTAAAAACATTTTTATTTTCATCAGCCTTTGAAGGGAGATCAAGAATAGAGTCACAATTCTGTGACCCTTTTCTTTAAATTCTTTATAATCTTTATATTGCCTAATGAAATCTTAATATATTTCTGATTTATTCTATTGAAATTGTAAAATGTATGTACAATCAGTTTACTTTTATAATTTTATTTCTTATTTATTGAAATTTTATAATCAGTATATTTTGTATCTGTACCCTTGTAAATGTATTTCTTATGTATTGAAATTTTATAATCAGTTTATTTTTCACCCCGTCTTAAAGTTGTACTTTAATTTTTAATCAATGTGAAGCACTTTGGGCTACAGTGTTTGTATGAAAGGTGCTATACAAATAAAGATTATTATTATAATAGGGGGGGTTAGGGTTCAACTGCAGACTTATTTAAGGTCAAAGGTCAGTCACATAATGTCATACTGAAAGTCAGAAAAAATGTTATATATATATATATATATATATATATATGTGTGTGTGTGTGTGTATTTTATGATTAAAATTATTGTAGACTTTAGAATTCCTTATAAATGTATACTCCAACCATGTCAAGTACACAGTACTTGACATAAGTACTATGTATTTATGTGTATGTAGTTGTGAGAAATGAATAACTAAATACAAATAAATGAATAAAAGTAAATTAAAACATTTAAAAAACACACACATACATATATACACACACACATATATATATATATATATATATATATATATATATATATATATATATATATATATATATATATATATATATATATATATATATATACACAAACAAATAGAAAATAAATTAATTGCAGGACCTGCAGTGTGACTATTGCACCCCCATACATGACACGTGATGTGGAGTGGATAAACCATATACAGTATTGTGCAGGTGTAGTATGTATGCACATTGTTCACCCAGGGTCTAATGCTGTTCTAATACATGCACTGAAGTGTTTTAAACATCCAGGAGCTAAAGAATGAATATATGAATGGGGTAAACTGCTAATGCTGCTGCTGCTAATGCTGCTGCTTTTATTCCATCTCCTCCTTTTCTGACGGTAACTCATGACAACTCCTCCATTCAGAGGAGCGGAGGAGGATGAGGCAGAGGAGGTGCTGCTACAGTATGTCAGCAGCATTAGTGGTGAGTGGAGCTCCAAATCTCTTTAATAAAAGAAGCATTCAGTGGAAGCAGCACTGACACCATGGAGGGAAATGAGACTCGGACTAAAAATAGGACAAAGGGAGGATGGAGGCATTTGGGGAAAAAATGAGGAAGAAAATGGGGGGCACAGAGACGAGTTAAAGCTAAAATCTGAATTGAAATGAATAATGAATATTATTAAACTGAAAATATAGTTTATACACAAACACCCACAAGAAAAAAATATTCTATATGTCAGGAGTGTTCGAGTCATGCAAGTTCAGTTCCACATTGAGAACACTGATGTAAAAAGGACCAGACCAGAACAGACCAGGACCAGACCAGTCCAATAATAACAGTGAAAAGAGTCACATAGCATTGTGATAATGTTTACAACTATAATGTTTCCCTCAAAATGTGAACATCATCAACAACTGGACACAGAACAGTTTGTCTACTGCACATGTGCAGAACAGTTTTGCATTTCCATTCCAAATCCACTAAACTAAAGTAACAGGCAGAAGATTTGTAAAATCACACTTCTCTTCACATATTTCAGCTGATTCATATTTGTTCAGGTTTTTGTAAAAGTATGGTTTAATATAAGGATATAATATAAAGATAAGTGTATTGGCATCGGACCAACAAAAACAGAAAAAAAAAACCCAATCACAAACCACGCCATTTTTTATTGGTGAGGAGGCGGTACAGAGGGAGTGGGACGGGGCTCTTCGCTATGAAAAAATCTTCCAGCTGGTTTCGGCTAAAATTGCAGAGGGGCTCCATTCAATCAGCAGCCCAGTGTCGGATTAAGCTGAAAAAAAACAAACAAACTGCGCCGTGATTATCGGCGGGTGAAGGACCTTTACAGTGGGAGTGGCTCAGAAAAAACGCACTGGAAATGACTCTGTGTTATTCCTCTACTTTGCTAGACCGTTTGTTTACATTTCCAGCTCGCGGTGCGTCTCATACAACGTGATGACACTTCCACGAAACAGTAGGCCTCCTTCTGAAGGTCTCCCTAAACGATGGAAATGCAAGCTGTCCAGAAGAGACCCATAGTGTACCTGACCAGACCTGACCCGTACTGCATAGTGGAAGGACTTTTTTACTTCCAGAGGTGGGAAGTAACAAAGTCAAAGTACTTCATTACTGTACCTAAGTAGATTCTTTAGGTATCTGTACTTTACTTGAGTATTTATTTATTTTTTGGCAACTTATTACTTTTACTCCTTTTGCATTTTTTAATGTCACATATCACCATTTTTTTTCATAACGATGACGCTTCATATACTTTTCCCCCCATTTTTCCTAGATTTCCTGTCCATACCCACAAAACTGAGTACATGACCTGATCAAACACATTTTTTACACAGAAGCACACTTTTAAAGGCTTTATTTTTTTTGGACACGTTAGAAACTTTACAGTTTTTTCCTGGTTAAATAAGTATCATTTCATCCATGGCAAAGAAATGAAATTTTTACTTTTTACTTTATTACAGTTGAGAAGTTTTTTTTTTTGTTTTTTTTTACTTCAGTAAAGGAGTTGAATTAGTACTTGTACCAGAGTATTTTTTCACACAGGTAGCTGTACTTCTACTCAAGTATAGAATGTCAGTACTTTGACCACCTCTGCGTACTTCGCCTACGGTTGTGTCTTCGAAAAAACAAGGATTTCCTCCTGAAAACGCTTGTTTAAATGCAGGTGAAAAACTGAAGATGAGACAACACTTTTACATCTTCCGTTTTCATTATCACAGTATAAAGGTAGCCTAAATGACAACAGAAGGGCACAGCCACCAGGAGAGCAAAGGCATAAGGAAAGATAGGAGTTTGTAGAGTGTTTAAGTGTGAGTGTACATGAGGCATGTGGAAATGGAGGACAGACACAGATAGAAAAGTGCTTTTTGGCAGAAGTGTGTACCTACTGGACCTTAATATTAACAGCAGTGGTCTGACGGTTCCAATGCCAAACATGAATAATGGAGACTCCACCCAGATATGCCAGGACACTGAATTATTTATTCTAATCCACAGACTTGCATTAGTAAACAGTGTGTGTGTGCTTAGAAGGTTGTGTGAGTGTGTGTAGAAGCACAGGAAGTGACAGAGTGAGTCAACATATATGAACATTTCCAAACCAACTGAATACCATGGTTTTCTAAAAACCATGGTATTTCGAAAGCTTTTATGACATAAAGGCAGAAATACATTTCATGTTTTTGAATAAAAATACATAAATTAATAAATATAAATATAATTTGAGGTTTATTGAAAAAAAAAGAAAAGAGTTCGGTGAAACTAACAGATATATCATCTATACATGTTAGCATTTTTGCAGTGTTCAGTTTGACTGGCGCTCTTTTAGTAGGGGTGGGAGGAAAAAAATAAATTCACATATGAATCAGGATTTTTAGCTTTACAAATTCGAAATATTTTTTTCCCATATTTAAATTATTAATTTTAAGCCGGGTGGAAAAAAAAGTTAGTGTTTGTCTCCAGCAGAGGGCAAAATGTTTTTTTTCCCCACCATCTATGACGCTATATCTGTTCCCAGAAAAAGTTGAAGGGAAGACAGAATGGCGGAGAACTGGCAAAAATGCTCAGAGATAAGACCCCCACCATCACATTTTAAGTCAAAAGTTTAGACACGTTTTGGATTTTTTGCTTTGAAGGGAAGAGCAGAGCTGGACATATGGAAAAATATTTGTAAAGCGTGTAACACACATGTGGCATACTGCGCAAACACCACAAACATTACTGTGCACTTAGCAAGACACCATCCTGAGGTAAATGCAGAGTAGGAACAGTTAAATAAGATAAAGAAATACTGGAGAAAATACAATTTACAGCATTTTCCACACTATAAGGCACACTGTCAATGAATGGTTTATTTTTTAGGTCATTCATATATATATATATATATATATATATATATATATATATATATATATATATATATATATATATATATATATATATATATATATATATATATATATATATATATATATATATATATATATATATATATATATATATATATATATATATATAAATAAGGCGCATTAACTGAAGTCAAAATCACAAGACAAAAAGCCAAAATCATGATTAAAAACTCAAAATCATGTGATAAAAGTCCAAATCGTGAGATAAAAAGCCAAAATTATTAGATAAAAAAAAATAAATCGTGAGATAAAAAGTCAAAATTCCCAGTCACTAAGCACAACCAGAATTAATTCCTATATAAGGCGCACTGTGGTTTTTGGAGAAAAAGCCTTTTAAGTGGGCCTTATAGTCCAGAAAATATGGTATATTGTATATTCGTTTGTCTCCTATACATGCAGCCCAGGCTTTGAAATGAGAGTTTAACTACACTTTTTTATGATGTTTAAAGGATCCTATTTGTGTTGTGTGCAGATAAATGTCTGGTTCAAATATTTTACTGCTGAATAAATCTGAAATCTGACTCACATATGATGGAAATAACACTATTTAAATTGAATCTGCACCCTTTTTTTTTTTTTTTAAAGAATCGAAACGGCATAAAAGCCCTATCTTTTATCACCATCATATATCAACTCTGCTAGTGTTAGCACTGCTGCAGCAGGACTGGCTGATCTGGTTAAAACACAAATGAGCTCAACCACAGTTTTGTCACCTCATAAAATATACCTCATTTTCTTTTTCACAAAAACACAGTGGGCCGCTGGTGGTCTTCCCTAGAAACCCTACCACTTGGCTTAGCAACATTTCTGGGGGAAACCCTGTACCAGGATACCTCTGATAAGTAGATTGTTGGCCAAATTAAGATCAATTACAATCTAAGATTACCCAGCCCGAAATAACAGTATCATACTTAGTAAGATACTGATAGAATCCCTGTATCATTTGTTCATTTGTTTTTCAAAATAAAACCAAAAATAAGACAATGAAAAAACAACTCCTTTCTTCATTATTTGTTTTCAAAACCAAAATGAAAAACACTGATAATGATGTGTTTTTTCAGTTTTCCTTTTTGTGTTTAAATGAATAATAGAAAAAACGGTTAACGGCTGTTTCCCGTTTTATCCAATTTTGACCTGAAGCAAATTCAGTAAACCGGAAATTAATCTTAACAACCCAAAGAAACATGGCCACCAGACTTGAAGATCATTATGGTATGATACAACACCAAGTTTCTCCATGGTCATATCTTCAGGTCTTAGGATGGCCCTCTTAGTTTCCCCAAATAGGACGTAGGTTTACATCTTTGTTGCTCATTTACAGTTTACTCAATTTTCTTCAGGTTAAAATTGGACTATCCATGTTTTTCAGTTTTCCTTTTTGTGTTTAAATGTATTCATTTAAAAATGAAACAAAAATGAAAACTGAAAAACCGTATCACTATTCGTTTTTTCATTTTGGTTTTGGAAACAAATAATGAATGAGTCTTATTTTTGGTTTTATTTTGAAAAATGAAGAAATGATACACAGATTTGATAGCCTATATTTGACAGGAGACCGTAATATCACAATCACCATCAGCTGTATTAGATTTTTTAATTCCCATTTTACTATCAAGATGGTTCTACGCTGAAGAATTTAAAGTGTTGAGTGCTAAAGCTGTCCCCACTATGTAGAAAAGTCAATCCTTAATCATTTGTTTCAACTGTAATAGTACAACCCTCCAGACAATGTTAACTAGGTCATTAGTTTCCTTTCATAGACTTGTTTAAAAAAATAAATCAGCCTAATTAGTTGAAAGAGGAAAAAGCGTGACAGATGTAAATGAGTGCACCACCTACTGTGCTGTAGTTTGACATTGAGTGTACTTCGAAGTTTGAAACTGTACTGGGTATGTTTGCATTTACATCAGTCTCCAACAGAATAGATCAGCTACATGTACAAAGTATGGTCTAGTTTACATCCTACTGAACTATACCACAACCACGAGAAAATCAGAAAGTCTTTTTTTTATCATCTTCAGACGCAGGAAAGCACAAGTTTGTTTGTTTGTTTTTTTTTTTTTACATAACATAATTTTGCCTTTTTTGAAAGCGGTACAATGCATTTTTTTAAAAGATGCTTTTTAATTTTTTTTAATGTAATGTACTTTGTGATATTTATTTTCTTGAATAAAGCCCTCTTGTCCCAGTATGAGGACACAGGGTGTGAGGGTGCAATTTCAGGAAAATCAGAATCAGCATTATTTGACATCAAAATGAAAATGCAGTTTGACCAACCCCCTCCCAGCCATGTGCGGCTCTACCATTTGTATTTGACCGCAAAGGGCCCATTTATACCAGGACGATTATGGCTAAATATGACAGCATATTTGATCAGAAGTGCCTTTCTTTTACATGGTGTTCACACCATTAGGAGTGTGAATATACCCAAATCTGAAGACCCCTTCCAGAGTGGGACGTATTGAAGACGCGCCAGATCGCCTTTGCATCTAAACTGGAAAGAAACATACTAGGGCTGCAACTAGGGCTGGGCGATATGGAGAAAAAAAATCTCTATATGTCAATATATGATATATATCTCGATATCTATGCAGTAAAAAACACAACAAAAACAAAAATGCATCAAATTCAGTCAAATTTTTTGTATTGACGTGCAAACAGGTAGACAGCCAAGTGCCTAAAGGTAGACAAGTACTAGTAAGAAAGTGCTTGTGCACCATTTTAACATCATCGAAACAAGGAAGGAACCAAGGAATATTGCCTTGTTTTAATTGCAAACATAAAATCTGAGGGTAGACAGTTAAAGTGCTTATTTAACATTTAAGATAAAAGACACATTAAATTGTTTTAAAATATAGATTAATATATCCTAAATTCCTGAATTCTGGTGTTTTGTGACTGTGGTACCTTTTATATTTGTGTATGTGTGCATTTGACTTAACTTAGCACATAATTCTGCATGAGCTTTTGTTGTGTTAAATTCACATTAACTTTATTCATTTTTACTTTAATAACACACACACACACACACACACAAAGGCTGATAGATATATACCATGGTTGGATTTAACTTGACTGAGAATCTTCAAACATTTTAATGTTTTGTGCTTTCTTACATTAAAACTGAGCTGTCATTTTTGGCCTGTGTGTGTGTGTGTGTTAATGACCTGGGGAAGTTTCAACCTGTGCACAGATCAACTACGCATCGAGTTGTCAGATAGTCAACAAATGGCGTGTATGCGTTCCGTACATGATCTGTGTCAATTGAAGAACATCAGCCAAATGATAGGTCTTCAGATTTAGTTTTTGATGTTCAGACGTAATAAATTACTGGAGATTACTTGGAGAAATTACAAAACGGGAGGGGGCAGGAAATGGGTCTGAAATGCCGGAAAGTCCCGGGAAAAACGTTGTTGTCAGCGGTGTGTAAATGTTGAAGAGGTTTGTAGTGCTCGATGATTCGGGTGGCACCAACTTCTTGCATTCTCTGTAAAATACTTCTTTCTGCTCCTCATCAGACGGTTTAAATCCGAAATATCGCCATATAAAATGGAGCCCGCTTCTCTGAGCAGTAACATACAGGTACGATACGGTGAATAAAATGTCAACTGGAAGGTTTGTAAAGCAGGTACAGCACAGCAGTACCTCGCTGATCAGAGATGTATAAAGTACTGGACTAGAGGAGTGGAGTAGAAGTACAAGTACTACATCAAAAAACTGACTTGAGTAAAAGTTGAAGTGTTCTTCAAGCATCATACTCAAGTGAAGGTACTAAAGTATCCAAAGAAAATTTTACTAAAGTATTGCAAGTAGAAGTATGTAAAAAATTTCTACTCAAGTACTGAAAGTAAAAGTAGAAGTAAAATTACAAGTAGAAGTAATGAAAAAAATACTACTTAAGTACTGAAAGTAAAAGTAAAATTTAAAAGTACTGTCTAGGTCTATACTAAATGAAAGCAGTCACAAGTTTTAACACATTTATATATTTAATATGAAAGGTACAACTTCAGCTGAGGCAGCAGTAGTACAAGGACATACCAGTTCACTTACAAGTGTTCATGAAAAAACTACAACTTTCAAAGGCCAGAGTATTCCAAGAATATGGCCAAGTGACAAACCAAATATTTCTTGTGCAAACACGGTGTAGCAGCTACGCATGTAACATTGCCAAAAGGCCGATTAGAACGTGCAGTCTTATTATGTAGTGTTTGATCGCTGACTCGTCCAATGATGAGACACCATCATCAAACCAGGTGACAGAGCCATCTATCACTCTGGCATTGATATGCTACAGGTTTGGTATGCTTGGTATGGTTTTTAATAAGAGTAACGATTTGGCACATAAAAAATGTATCGGAGTAAAAGTATTAATTTTTTTTAAAAAATGTAGTGCAGTAGAAGTGGAAGTAGGTGAAAAAAATTATACTCCAAAAAAGTACAGATACTGCATTTCACTACTTAAGTACAGTACTTAAGTAGTTGTACTTCGTTATTATACATCTCTGTCGCTGATGCATCAAAGAGAAAACATGTCGGGCAGTTGAATCAAATGTAGTCTGACTCGCCTAAGTATGATTCAAGTCAATACAGTTTTTATGACCTAATTGTACATTTTATACGTATGTTTTCATTATAAAAGAAATCTTGAGCATTTGTCAGACTGTGCTTATTTTAAATTAAATGCATGCAGTCTGAAGAAGAGAGTGAACTTGACCTGGGAATATTTGACCCCTGATGGGACCCCACGAGACCTGGTAGGTTCAGGCATAATTTCTATCATTTGAATCAGACCCAGACTCGTTGAGTTCTGACATTTAAGGCCCATTTCATGCTCTGCCATGGAGCCCTTCCTGCAGACGAGGCAGACGTGCACACCCAGCACTGTGTCTAACTGATTTTACATGTTCAACAAAACTAGTTTTCATTCTACTCATCTTTCTTGTGTTTATTTTCAATTGCCACATAATTAAATCAACTTCATACTAAATTTAAGAAAAAAAATTTTAATTATCTGACTAGTCAAATAATTGTTTCAATAGTCGGTGACTTGTCAACTATTAACATAGTCGTTAGTTGCAACCCTAAAATGTACATGTTCACGTTGTGTGCGTCTTCGTGTGACATATGGTCACATCACATTCATACGCTGAGCAGGTAAAGCAACAAACATGGGACAACCTGGATCCTAGAGATCTAAAACTACAAACATGTGGGACAATCTGGATCCCAGAGATCTTCCAGCTGCACGAACATAGGGTGACCATACGTCCAGTTTTGTCTGGACAGATGGCTGTAAAACTGTGTCACACTTCCTCACTTTTTACATTTGATCCTCAGGAGCTAAAGACAAAATGTAAACGGTGAAGATGTGTGTGTGACAGACATCCGGACAGTCCGGTTTTAGAAACGTCTGTCTGGACCAAATCCAGACATATGGTTATTCTACACTTGCAGCTCTAGTAAATGTAAAGGAGCCGTTTCAGTTATTGGACAGAAATGACACACATACCATGGCCCAACAGAGATGGGTGGACAATGACATACTTCAAAAACAGAAAAGGACATGTGGACGGTCCATCACAGTACCACATAACGGCCTGGCAGGGCTATCCAAATGTATTTCACCTATTCTTACGTCTTTGTATAAACAAGGATTTCCTGCTAAAACACTCATCTAAATGCGGATGAAAAACTGAAAACAAGGCACCACTTTTGCGTCTTCCGTTTTCATCGTCACTATATAAACGTAGCCTCAGGCTAAAGAAATGAGGCGATGTGGTGATGGTGTGGGTGAGAACATCCAGCCCAACCAACATCCACAGAACAGGCAGTAGAGTCAACGTTTGCAGAAGCAGTAACTCCACATCTAGACTCTACAGCTCAGGTATTTCTTTAGCAAATTCACAAAAGCCTTGAACGCAATGCATGCAGTCATAACCATATTTACTCTGACTGCCCCAGTACAAGTACTGGGCCTGAAGGAAAAGTGCTGAAATTAATATCACACTACATTCTGACAGTAAAAAACATTAGATCATGATATATAACTTCATATTTCTGTGAAATATAAAGTTTCTGTGTCGGAACATTTGTGTTTCTGTCACACAACAGTGTGGCAGACAAAGACTGAAGTGCATTTGGAGAACAGTGGAAATAGAACAGTGTTCCATGCTGGTTCCATCTTCTAAGAAAGATGCAGTATCATAAACATGTTTCTCCATCATATGTTGTCATAAATATGTATTTAAGGTAAATAAATCATTGCTCATCAACCTAACATGTGACACACTGAAGTATGGAGACTATGCAGGGAGGAGTCCCCTGTGGAAAATGGTTGGTACATTCTTATGCTCCCAGGAGACTCAAAAAGGATCTGCACAGAAATGTGATATGGGTGGTTTTATTTTCCTCTGATGCTGACCCCACGGTCTACTGAGACGCCCGAGCATCAGCAACAATAGCACGTTTGTGTGTGATGGCGTTCAATGTGTGTGTTGAAGTACCGTATTTTAAGGCACACTGGACTATAAGGTGCACTGTATGTCGTATTAAGTGAAGTCAAAATCATGAGATAAAAAGTAAAGGCTGAGATAAAAAGTCTAAATTATGAGATAGATATATTAGTTTATCATTCATTTTTGTTCATTTTATTGATGACTTTAGCCATTTTTGTACATTTTGTTGCTTATTTTTTACTGAGTTTTGTTCATGAAAAGGTGTCAAAAGGCACTTAATTTAGAAAAAGGCAAAATTAAAAATGCTGGGACCAAATTTCAATACTAATTCTCTTTTTCCTTTTTAGTAATTTTTTGGCAAATTTTCCATGCTATTTATGATTTTAGAAATATTTATTAGTTTTTGTTCATTTTGTTTATTTTTCTATATTTTGTTTTTATTTAATTATTTTTTCTTTAATTTTGTTCCATTTGTGTCTCACTTTGTTAATTTTATTGATGACTGCTTTTGTTCACTCCAGGACTGGAGTTTGACACCCCTGCTGTAGTTATTTCTGACAATAACGTCAGGTCAACCCCCAATTGTCCTAATCCGTGTCCCTTTAATTATCAGTGATCATTAGAGCAGAGGTGCTGACAGGAAGTGTGATGTGGATGCTGATGAGGTGAGATTCAGTTACCAGAGATCTTCTTCTGGAGTGTGAGGAACATCAGACAGAAAAGGGGAAGCACTAGATCCTTCCTGTTGTTGAAAGTGGATTCATTATTGTCATGTTCATTAGTCATTCATTATAGATTATTTCAGGATTGTCACAGCACACTATTATCTCTATAAATGGACTAAACCACCATGGACTGGATATCACCTGCACTAGTTCCTCTTTATCTGCCTTAGCTGACCTCAATATGAAAGAAGACAGGTGTTATTGTGTACAGCAGAATGATGATAGGCCACACCCACAAACCTTTTACATCGTCCACTTCCAGTTTCACTGGGGAACTTTCATATTTCTGATGTTCTAGCCCAGGGCTTTTTAAAGTGTGGGATAGTGAACCTCCCCTAAAACAACTCAGAAGTAGCCCCCCCCACAATAATTTTTATAGACATGTATATTTATTTATTTATTAAACCTCATCTTTATCTCCATCTCTAGATGTGTGTGACGTATCCGTTTCCACATCATCACTTCCACATATGCTTTTAACAATTCCCCCCATATTTTTTACATCTGTATTTTAAAAACATCCAGTTCATTAAGCTTTGTATAAAAAAATGTGCATTTATAATTCAATAACAGACTGTCGGGGGCAGAGCTTTGTCAATAACAGACTGTGGGGGAGGAGCTTCATCAATAACAGACTGTGGGGGCGGAATTCATCAGGAACAATCCATGAAAAGTTACTTTAAATAACCAGGTTCAGTTTATTCCTCCTTTTGTCAATCGCCCGACACTGTGCCCTCTCTCACTGTCACTTGAGGTGACATTTTGGGATGTTCTGTAGCTAGCTAACCACATGTTCTGCAGCTACCAAACCACATCTTCTGTAGCTAGCTAACCACATGTTCTGTAGCTAGCCAACCACATGTTCTGCAGCTAGCCAACCACATGTTCTGGAGCTAGCCAACCACATGTTCTGCAGCTAGCTAACCACATGTTCTGCAGCTAGCCAACCACATGTTCTGCAGCTAGCCAACCACATGTTCTGCAGCTACCTAACCACATGTTCTGCAGCTAGCTAACCACATGTTCTGCAGCTAGCTAACCACATGTTTTGTAGCTAGCTAACCACATTTACAATTTTTTTCTTTTTTATTCAGGTTTATTTTTTTCTTATGTCATGCCTCTCCTGAAGTTGTCTGGTGCACCCCAAGGGAGGCCGTGCCCCAGTATTCGAAAATCCCTGATCTAAGGATGAATGTGTGTGTGAAACTTAGACTATGTTTATACAGTAACAATGAATCAGTTTTTCATCCATGTTTAGGCAAGTGTTTTCAGAGGGAAATCCATGTTTATATGAAGACGAAACAGTAGGCGAAATATGATTGGATAGTCCTGCCAGGCGGTTAGGTGGTACTGTGATAGACCGCCCACATGTTCTTTTCTGTTTTTGACGTATGTAATTGTCCACCAGTTTCTGTTGGGCTATGGTATGCATTTCTGTCCAATAACTGAGCCAGACGTCTGTCACGCATCCTCACATTTACATTTTGTCCTTTGGATGAAATGTGCTTGGGGGGGGGTTGGTGATCAACAATAGACGGGACACACTATGGGCCTTATTCACCCGGAACATTCCAAAGACGTTGAGGGGCACATTTGTTGCTACACACAACACTTTCCCAATGGCATTAGCACCTCAGTGCTACATCCCGAAATATCCATCCTCAAAGAGAAAAAATAAATCATAGCATGGACAGACCTTCCATCGTTTCTTGGCCAAGAATGGATCAAAAATAAAGAGGGATCCTGGTCCATATTTCACAGTAAGATAAGGATAATTATGCCCACTGAAATGCATTAGCTAACACATTAAGCTTAGCTTACCAGGCTAGCATCAATGATAAATAGCACTAACAGCCATTTAATCAACCTAATGTCACCATGAAATGAGAAAATATGAATGTGTAAATACATAACATTCTATATACTATTTCAACATTATTCTTTCCATTTTGTGGTTAGCGTGCCAATGGCTGTCAGTAATGCTGTGCAAGTGGTGCTATTAGCCTACTTAAATTTTATGTAGCCTTCAACCCAGGAGCATTTCAGCAAGATAGCCCAGGGAATATTGCAGTCCTTAAATGCCCATTTTTCAATAATATCCATCGTTAACTTCGGCATGACAGACAGATTGGTGGTCCAAAGTGCTGGCATGTTGACAACCCAAAAGTTCACTGAAGCTAGTGATTGACAATGTATGGAACTATGTACTTCTGTTTAACTTCTGTACCCCTTAAGTGTAAAAATGGCTACCAGGTGAATAATGCAAATTTGCATGTCAGTTCATGCAGATGGGCGTGGTTTGGGTTGTATGTAGTCGTGCACGTTTGTTATGTTCCGACACCATTTTTTTATGAGTCCGTATCTAATTGGACAATTATTGGCCGTTATCTTTTTGTGTGCAATATAGTTTTTTCCAGGTCGCCGATTGGTTTCCGCCGCAGCCACTATATAAATTAGACCTGCGGGTCTAGAGGGAGACGCCTTTTCCTGAGAGTGCCTTGTCTCTGGTTCCTGCTTCGCTACCACCTGGGACGCCGGTTTCTGGAGCGCACACGCCAACACGTGCTCGAGTGAAGCTTTTTCCAGCTGCGAGATGCCAGTTGGCCGTTCTACTTTGTTTTCCTAGTTTTTTTCTGTCTTGTTTGACCAGGTGAGTCTGGACGTCCGGTTTTCATTTGATTTCCTTTTACAGGGTTTAGTTTGTGGGTTGTTTTACTAGGGCAAGGGTAGCGGTAGGTGGACAGATTCTACGACCCTGTATAGGATTGGTTTGATCTATCTACCGTCCTTTTGTTTATTTGGCCAACTCACCTGGTTCCGACTTTTCTTTGTACTTTTGGGATTTCTTTTTGTTTTTGGGGATGGGAACGTGGGTTTAATTTAAATGAATTTGCTTTAATAAAATTGTTTGGCAAATTTCAACCCTTTTTGTCTCTTGTGCTCTCTAAAAGATGTTGCAACATAACAACATTGCAGAGTATATTCTAATAATGTTCTAATTAGTTGTCAACACATACACTTGCATCGGCTAAGCCCTGATTACCCGTTTGATGGTGTACTTAAATTGAAAACACATGGGGCAGAGGAGTGGTGACTAACTATGAGTACATTCTAATAACGTTCTAATTAGTTGTCAACACATACATTTGCATCGGCTATATGCTAACAGCTATCCTCTACAGCTGTCATTAGTAGCGCAGACACACATCACACACTCATACTGAATTACGTCAGATGTCAATACATCCAAGGGTCATGTGACTGTAATGGAGAATAGTCCATCAGATATGGAGATGTTCAGATTTTCAGTATATTGACATGTTCAGTTTGGAGCCTTAAGCATTATTAACTTTTTTAAAAAAATATATCTTTTCAGTTTTTTTCTGACAAAAATACAGAATAAAATAACCAAAATATATATAAAATGTGGTAGGAAGCTCTTCATTTGTTTTCTTTTTCTTTATTATAAAGTGTATGTCCATAACTAAAAATGTGCAAGTGAATAGACCCCCTGCAATAATGCAGGAGGTTCAGTTTTATAACATATGGTCAAGATGGATATTGAAATAAGTGATGTAAATGAAATTCATAAAATTGTTATAATTGTAATGTAAAATTTTTAATGAGGGGTAGGATTTTTATAAGTTCACTTAACTTCACCCTACTCCTTTTGAGTGATGGCTCCTTATTTTGTCATTTGTTTCTTTTGTTCTGTTTTTTTTTTATTTATATATAACTGCTCAAATAAAAACAACTGAACTGAACTATGTTTTCAATGTAAATGAAAGTGAAACACTTTAAAGTGAAACACTTTAAAGCTGTCATTCCATGGTTATTTCATTAATATTGCTATATTCTACATCGTTATTGAATACATTGTGTGTTGGTTCTATTTTTAAAAAACATTGCTTTGTTTCCAGCTGTTTTTGCACAGTAGAAAAATTACTTGAGGTCAAACAACAGAGTTTACCGGCACTTCCTCATACATATCCATGACGTGGTGATGAGGCGTCTCTGATTGGCTCACAATGCGTGAAGGAACACTCTCCCCTCCCCTCTGGCTCTCTGTATGTGTGTTTACCTTTACCAGAGTAACATCTGCACAATAAAATGTCAAATTATGAATTCTAGGCTCAGTAGATGTTTCGTCAAAAGTAGAGTGGTCAACTTACATTTTTTTAATCAGATTAATCACAGGGTTGCTATGGATTAATTTTGATTAATCCTGATTAAAAACTTTGTCGGTGGACTGTTCTCTTTTTTTCCTGGCCTCAAATTTCCCACAAAATACACTAAGAAACACAAAAATGCAGAGAAAAAACATTTACAAAACATGGTAAAATCTAACCTGACTCACGCAAGATGTATGGATGCTTCGCATGGCTACTCACATCTTACATCTGGGAAAGCACCATTAGCTTCTCTTTGTTAAGGTGGGGTTGTCAATCAAAATTATTGGTCCTGATTGGAGCAACCAGGTGCTTGTCATGTTGAATAATGTACTACTTCAAGGAATCACATCGAAAGCAGCATGTAACGTAGATGATAAAAGTAGAAGCTCTTACCATGCTGGGGAGAAGAGCCCCAACATCATTGCCACCATTAAATTCTTTAAAAATTGTTCTCTGTTCATCTTTTAAAGAAACAATATGTGGTAGTTTCAACAACACTGTTGAAATTGCAAAATCTAAGCAGCGTTCAGTCTCCTCCATGTTTTTGAAATCTACGGTTTCAAGAGTCTTCTTTACATCATAACTGTTAAAATCATGCCCAGTGATCCTGATTAGGCCATCCACGATTTGGCCATAGACAACAGAATGTCTACCATGGTTTACCAGACCCTCACGGAAACACATGAGGGTTGGCAACAGCCAGGCTAGGTATAATCTACAAAAATTCACCAAAAAGTGCTAAAAAAGATGCACCAGTGCAAACACTGAGTCTAGAGCCCTGACATAATAATAATAATAATTCTCCATCTTACCATGGAGTGCACAGGTTCTGTGTATAGAAAGAAGCTAACATGTCTGTACAGGAGGGTAAAAAGAGGAAACCGGTGCAGTGAACATCTACTGACTCTTTCAGTTTCTATCACTCTTCCTAAGTAAGTGGACCGTGACACTGCTCACCACTTTACCTCCAACAGTCCTGCAGAAGTAAGTGTGCACATGCTTATCACACTCTGTATGGGCGTTTGGGTGTCCACCATGTGACGTAAGCTCTTTTCAACACTCAGATCATTTCATTCTACAGCTGGACACAAGATGCCAGGCTGCTGAAATGCAGACAACCATGATGTAAATGATGCTCTAATGCATGTGTACTCAGATCCAGTCTATAATGCAGATTGTATGGAACACCATCTGTGACGTCCTGTTGCTCTCCACTGTCAGCAGACAGTTAAGCTCTGCACCAAAGACACCACAATAAATCCCTCCTCTGCTGTTGAACTTCCTGATTAAAGAGGCAATGGGCATCGGAGAGAAGAGGGTATGTGGGGGGGGGGGGTGCAGAATAAGGTCATTGTGTTGTGGTCAGCAGGGCTTTGGACAGGCTTCAAATGTGCAATGAGATGGTGAGTGTAGAGACAGAGGAGCCATTACTACCCTGCTGAGCACATAAGCCAAGCACACAGCTTAACATAAGACATCCTTATAGATTTATACATCTACACACTCATTCTTCCTCCTTATCACTAAAAGACCAGAGCAAACATCAAGCCAGGCCTCCGACTTGTCCTGTCACCTATAGTCCTTGTCAAAGCTGCACTGCAATTCGATGAGTCCTAGTGAGCCATCAGTCAAGTGTGGCGAAAAGGAAGAAGAAAAAGAGGTAACTTAGTGTGGATGACGATCTAATGTACACTGTAAACCCCAACTTTCAGAATAACTAAATATATTCAGTTGTGAATACTCAAAGTTTCAGAAATGGTACTACTAACCAGGGTGAAAGTGAGCTGGAACGCTATTCCGGTAAAATATTCATGGCCGGTACTGAGTTCCGTTAAAAAAGAAGAAGAAGGTAACTGTCAATCAAAAAAAAAAAAAAAAATCACCCCAAACTGATTAAAAGCCGTAAAACAGTCAGTTGCACATGCCATTTGGGCGTTCGCTTTTCTTTTTTTTTTTTTGCGTGCCTACAGTTCGGGCAAGACTTTTAAGCCACCCCTGCTACTAACTCAAATGTATTAAGTTGCTGTAACATGTTCTCATTTTTAAGGACAGTCATACCTCAACTTATGAAAACCCAGCTAATGAATAATCCAAGTTACGAAAAACCTTTATGTCAAATTTTCATCTCTGAATACAAAAGACAATTCAATTTATGAAACTAAACCCCCCTGAGACATACAGTGCTGTACGTACTGCACGTATCATCCCATTGGCTATGAGGGAGCTACCCATGATGCTTTTGGTGACCTTTGACCCTCACTCATCACAGAGTTGTAACAGGTGTAAAGGACAGAGTTACCGTTTGGTGAGTTTTCCCATTGTGTTCATTGAAACTTTATTACAGTACATATTTGTTATTCATCAAGAACCCAAAGAAAGTGATTTGAAAAAAGAAGAAGAGGGCTGCGTTATAAATAGAAGTGAAATAGATGATTTTTAAAAAAGGAGGCCTGCCTTAATTTTGCCTTTTTTTTTTTCTTTTTTTTTTTAAATCTCAGCCATCATTCCATTAGCACCAATAAAAAGACATGCTGGACACATTTTATCAACTTTCCCAATTTCTGTAACAAAAAACATCCCCCAATGTCAACGTTGTGCTATTGCCCACTTTGATGACATATGCCTTGTGCATTTTAGGAAGATGATGAAAATGGGTCAAAGGAACCGCATTCTTTTTAAATGTGGAGCTGGTCTTTAGATCGATATTTCACCAAACGTCCTTCAACAAGCTTTGTTGAAGGTGAAAGTGACAAAACAAACAGTGCTATGGAAATGACCCACATATCTGGTTCGGTTTAATGTCCAGTCACTGAAGACACATTTACCCAATGAAACTAATAAATTACATCTAAAATCTACATTCTCTTTGACTTTTAACACATATTTCAGACTAAATGTGTATACTTTTATCATTTTTAAAGGGTTTAGGGCAGTGGTTCCCAACCCTGGTCCTCAAGTACCACTATCCTGCATGTTTTAAATGTATTCCTCTACCAACACACCTGATTCAAATGATCAGCCTTTCATCAAGCTCTGCAGGAGCTTGATAATGGCCATCAGCTGTGTTAGAAGAGGGAAACATCTAAAACATGCAGGATAGTGGTACTTGAGGACCAGGGTTGGGAACCACTGGTTTAGGGGGTTGTATTGGGGGCCTTGGAACCAATCAGGCCTTTTACAAAAAATGCATGTACATCTATTTACGAAAAATTCACGGTACAAAACCACTTCTCGAACAAATTAATTTCGTAAGTTGAGGTACCATTGTATTTTGCTCTGTATAAAAAAAGTAGTAAAATGTACTAAAAATACAGCAAAATGTAAAGTGTGTAAATGTAATGTAATGTAAAGCGCTATATTAGTGCAGAATATTTACCATTTATTCAGGAAAATGGTGTGAATGTTTACTTATTCCAGTGGTTTAAAAACCCTTATTTTCAGTCTGAAGAACTGAAACTGAAATTTGCCTTAACAGGAAACCATGAGTCAAATGAACTACACATATTTGAGTTGAGCTAAATGAACTGTTTTAATTCACCTGTTATCAGAAGGTTTCACTTGCATGTCATCTACATTTTAAGTTCTGGAAATGTTTATTTTTTTTTAAGTTTATCAACTTAAAATAATTGAGGCAATTGATTAGCTTCTGTTAACTTTCTGCTAACCTATTGGGGTTTACAGTGTATGAGTGTACTATCTGAGTGTATTATCACCTTACTGGAAGTCAATGACTTCACAGATGGAGCACTGACTGTCTTTTCTGAGTCATGTTATGTTTAGTCGACTGGGACATTACACTGTGAAGATAAATGTCAGCGTGGTAAACTTAGCACTAACAAATGGTATATTCCTGTATGAAGAGAAGAACAAGTCAAACATCAGTGCAGGACTCAAAAACTCACAGAAAGTACAATGTTGGACTGACTAACCTGACCAGGTTAGTCAGAACACACATGGCATAAAGAGAGTCCTAAAGTGGTGCAGGACAGTTTGCCAGATTCCTCCAGGGATAATGAACCCCAAGCCCTCATCCCCCCTACCTTACGGCAACCAAGTTAGTAGAATACTAAAGCAATTAAGGCCCAATCCAAACAGAAACAAATTTGTGTGAAACTGAAGTACTTTAACGGATTGGCCTTTTGTCAAAATGGGACCGGTGTCATGGGTACCACAAAACCATATCTATGGAAAATGGGTCTCAGAGTGGGAAGATCTGGAGACTGCGCTGTTTCTGCACCCATCGGGACGAGTAAAATGTGCGGGTCCACACCCACGTCATGACCACATGACTGGAAATAACAGCAGCCTTGCACCCATATCATTCATTCAGGTCACAGACAGTAACAATGGTGAACAAAAGAGTAGCAGTGGTGAATGCATTGCAGCATTATTGTTGTTTGTGTGGCATCAGTAGAAAAAGGATGCGGGTGCAGGCACGCTACTCCTATCATGGTCAACCTATGTCAAACTCGTCTGGACATAGCCTAAGACAGGTGAGATGACCTTATATCAGTGTTTCCCAACCCTGGTCCTCGAGGCACACGGTCCTGCATGTTTTAGATGTTACCCTCTCTGAACACACCTGACAGTCATTATCAGTCTTCTGCAGAGCTGGATGATAGGCTGATTATTTGAATCAGGTGTGGTTGGAGAGAGAAACATCTAAAACATGCAGGACAGTGTGCCTTGAGGACCAGGGTTGGGAAACACGGCCTTATATCACAGGTATCAAACTGCGGTCCTGGAGGGCCGGTGTCCTGCACATTTTAGATCAGGGATGGGAAACTCCAGGACTCAATGACCAGTATCCTGCAAGCTTAAGAGGTTTCCCTCTTCTATGACACCTGGAAGCCATCACATCATTATCAGGCTTCTGTAGAGCTGGATGATCAGCTGATCATTAATTGAATCGGGTGTGCTGAAAGAGGGAAATATCGAAAACATGCAGGATTCCAGTCCTCGTGGACTGGGGTTATGCACCCCTGTTTTAGATATTTTCCTCTTCCACGTGATTCAGTTTAACCCTTTAACTCCTGAGACTTTAGCAATTCCACAGTAAAAAGAATTTAACTAAGCAACAAAATGAATAAAAATTAATAATACACTAACAAAATAATTAGTAACATAAACAAAGTAACGCACAAATGGAACAAAAAAAAATTAAATACAAAAACAAAGAATGAGCAACAAAATGAACAAAAACTAATAAATATTTACAAAATTATAAATAACAAGGAATATTTTGCAACAAAAGGTACTAAAAAAGAAAAAAACAATTAGTATTATTAAAATTTGGTCCAAGCAGTTTTAATTTTGCCTTGTTCTAAATTCATTGCCTTTTGACACCTGTTCCATGAACAAAACTCAGTAAAAACACTGTAAAAAAACTAAAAAAAAATAAACTAAGAAAACGGTTGAATTTTTCAGAATATTTAAACTAAACCATCCGTTCAGAATGTGTCAAGAGTTAATCAGCTGATCATCAGTTCTGCAGAAGACTGATTATGATGGAATGTCTTCCAGGTGTGATGGAAGAGGGAAACTTGCAGGACACTGGCCGCCCAGGACAGGAGTTTGACATGTCTGCCTTATGTGAATAGCACCATTACATGTGACTAAACTGTTGTTTTGTCATGAGAAAAAAAAACAACAGGAGTTGTCTTTCAGTCATGTAGAAAAGGTCCTGACAACACATTTGGAAAAGGACAGTTTGAATTTTATAGAATGGATGATAATTATGTATCCTATTAGACCATCCTTCAACAGATAGCGGTCCTAAAGCTAAACAGTCTCAGTCAGTTTTTAAAAGAGACAACAAGACAAAGCATTATGATATTTTAGATTATGGTCAACCACAACACTGGAACACATCATATACGTGCTGACAATAAGATGAGTATGATAACCACGACATATCTTCCCTAAACCAATCTATGACACAGGTGTCAAACAAAGTTCGGGGGGCCATATGCAGCCCGCCAACAGTTGAAATGTGGCCCGTGGGATTTTAGTTTTTGCCTGTAAATGATGACAACTTCACATTTTTGTCATTGTTTCACTGCAAAACACAATATGAAATTATGAAAATATTGACATTTACAAAGTACCCTGTAACAATAAAATGTGAACAACCTGAACAAATGTGAACAACCTAAAATGTCTAAAAAGAAAATTAGACACAATTTGAACCATTCTTTGCTTCTGTTAGTAAGCGTTTAGTGTCTTTGTAGAACTGATCCACAATAAAATACATGGACTAACAAGAAACCGAGGCAGAATATTGGTAAAATTGACCTGATTTTACTGACGAAATTAAAAATGTTTTGCATTTGGATTATTTATGAAAATATTTTCAGAATTTAATGGGGGTTTTTTGCACAAAAAAAGGTATAAATGTGTAGTTGTCATTTATAGGTTATGTTTTCATTTTACTGGTCCGACTCATTAGAGATCAAATCAGACTGAATGTAGAAAATGAACATGCGATTGACAACCCTGATCTGAGAGAAAGATAACACATGATTAGGATTATTACAGTGCACAGTATTCCTCACATAAAGTGCATGAGAATATTTTGTAAAGGAACAATAACCCACAGACACCGCATGGCTTTTGTTGGTCACGCCACAGCTTGCACAGGTATGTACAGACACCATACGCATCATATACTCATAAGCCCATATACCAGAGTTAGCAAAGTGTCCTTTATCCAAGCACTGGAAATCTGTAAGCTCCAGGTTTACCTTTGACCCTCTGGAAAGGCACAAGAGTAAAAACATATACTGGGGGATAACAAGCATAAAACAGCCTCAGAACTGTTTATTCACCAACTACCTGTGGTTATGATCACAGTTCTCACTTCACTCAGATGTGGCAGAGATATCCAAGGTGATGCTATGAAAGAGAAAGCACTACAGTAAAGCAATAACAACAGTCATTTAATGATCAGTGTTTCCCAAGGCAGGGGGCTGAACCTGAGCCTCCTGTTGTTGTAGTGCAGCAGTGGTGGCACTCACTAATGCGTCCATTATCGGACAGGGCTATTCTATTATTGTTTTCCAATTAGGTTTGTGCGAGTTACACGGTCCCATCAAACCCAGTTCACGGTGTTTATGGGGTTTGATGTGCAGTCAGTTATTGCATCCACCACATACTTGTGTGATAAATGGACACAGACAGATCCATAACGGGACATCCGCCTGTGAGACAATGCAGCTCCCATGTTTCGATCAGCGCTTTGTCTGCTGCGGACTGTCGCAAATCACTGGACAAATGGACAAACTCTAATAGAATAATAAGGAGAAATAAGGGGAATGTAAAAGGTCCAGACATAGCAGAAAGCGTTCTACAGCCGTCCGGTTCCAAAGCTGAGAGGAGGGGGTGACTGGAGGAGGGTTTGGGCTCAGACACAAAACCAACCCTGACAGGAAAAAACAAATAATTTGCATTTAGCAAGAAAGGCATAGTTTAAAAGTTGTTGTTTTTTCTTTCTGGTTTGCTGTCAGAGCAGACAAAACACGCATGGAAGTAGACGGAGAGAGGGAATGGTCCAATTGTGTTGGGAGCTAGCATAAATGCTGTCCGATAATGGATCTCGTGACGTTACATTGTAGGTGAAGTAGCAGCTAAGGCTAACGGCGTCAAACAGGTTTATGGCTCGCGCTGCACACACATCCCCTCGCGCACAACCTAACGGTTCTTGACAGGTGATGAATGTCAAGTAAAGCCGGGCTAAAATACGCTCTACATCTTAACCAGTGTGTTCTTCAGTGCGCTATCCTGAAGCTGCCCGTGCTAAAAAAAAAACCCCCCAAAAAACAACGTTGCAGCGGCAACAGTAACACAAGGAGACTGCGGTGCGGCCAAAACTCACCCAGAGATACCGCTCTTCTGTCGACCAGATGTGGATCCAAATTAGCGCAGAAGGCCCATGAGGATGGCTCCTGCGGTTAGGGGGCATCCAGGTTCGGTGGCGGTAAGGTTAGACAATCCCAGACGTGGCTTTGCTTTGACGCTGCATGTGTGTGTACGTTTGCGTGCGCGTGGGGCCTGCTGCTGCTGGAGGAAATGGTCTCCGCTCAGGCAGCACACGGCGCATGCGCAGAGGAGGCGCAGGTCCAGTGGCTGAGTGGTGTGTGAGCGCAGCCCCGTGGACAACAGGTGAGACTCAACTGATGGAAGACTTGTTACCGCAGGCAGAAAAAATAGATTTTCAGTTCAGTTCATTTTAATTCATTTCGAGCACAAAATCATCAAAAGATCAATGAAAAAAAAAAACTTATAAAGTCCCACCCCCTTTTTACAAACTAATAATCCAGCAGATTCTGCATTCTATGATTCACATACTTTTTATATATATTTATCCTTTACACAAAACATCCACAATCATTTATATCCACATTATTTTATAAGTCACAGCACACAATCCAATTTTTATAATCAACAAATAGGTAGTATTTAATATAATATCTCCTAATCATGATAATTTATATTAAATATATCTTATATTTAATATACAATTATATTTAATTTAATTAATTTATCACAATAAAAATCTTATTTTATGCATCCTTCTACATTGTAACATAAGTTTCACTTATTCAGACAATGTTCTCCCAGTTAATCTGTGTGATTGCTTTCACCTGTTCCTTCCCCTTTATAAGTGTGGAGTGTGTGTTGGTACTGCTTTGGCTGTTACTTATGAACACTGTCTTGGATCGCTGGCTTTTTGCCTTGTCCTGTCACGTTTATTCCCCAGTGTTTGACCTTTAGCCTGATTTTGACCCTGGTTCTGCCTATTCCTTCCTGGTACCTCATCAGATATCTGATTCCTGGCTTGACCTCCTTTGCTTAACAGTAACTCTGTTGGATTTTCACTTAATCAATATTTGTACCGTGTGTGTACTGACTGTTTTGCTGACCACTGTTCCTTGACTTTTCCTGTAGTTAGGGATGGCTACAGTGAATCTAAGCCCCAGACAAACACCATAGCGGAGGAGAATATGTTTCTTAATTATATTAATAAATCTGATCTGAATCTGACTGTCCGAGTGCTGCATTTGGGTCAGTCTGCTCTGAATATTTGTATCTATCATCACTAACTGAGTGGAAATTGTTGTGACAGTAAGTGTCAGATGGAGCCTTTGGTGATGGTAGATGTTACAGTAATGATGTGGCAATATGTATTGAATTACTTTTTAAATCATCCAGCTCATCATGTTGAGTTAACATACTTTCTGTAATTACCTTTTTAAATTTGTAAATGTTTACACACTGTTTTATTTGATCATTAAATCCATTCCACATTCTGACTTCACACACTGACACACACCAACTTTTCCTTGTTATTCTCCCTGTTTGGACTTTGAATTTTCCAAATCCCCTTAGATTGTAATGTCCCTCATTTTTATGGAACAGTTTTGAACGTTGCCTGGCAATACATTGTGGCTGGCTTTATATAAAAGCACAGCAGTGTATAGGTTTACCAGATCTGCCGGTTTCAGTAACATAGACTTTAAAAACAGACCACTAGTGTGATCTGCATAACCAACTTATATATTGTTATCACAGTTTCTGCAACAAGAAAAGGGGATGTAGTGAACCTTTGTAGTTGTGACCCCACACTCCTAGACAGTATGTTAGGTAAGGTAATATCAATGAACAATACTATATATAAAGCACATTGTACTCAAATGTTTTTCTTTATTATTGCTATACTTTTGGAAACCTTAGGTTGTGTGTCTCTTATGTGTGGGTTGCAACTTAGGCTGTTAATTATTACACCTAAAAACTTATATTCAGAACCCCATTTATAGTCAATACCATCTCAGGGTTGACTTGATATTTCCCCAAAAACATAGCTTTAGTTTTTATCAAGATTAAGGATTTCCCCCAGCTCATTATGGAACCACCAGGCTAAGCATCAATATTTATTTAAATGAAATGTATACACATTACAACTAGTGATACTAATCATGTTAACTTGAATGTTAATGTATTATATATTAAGTGAAGTCAAAATTATGAGGTAAAAAGTCTAAATCATGAGATAAAACATCAAAATTCCCAGTCCCTAAGCACAACCTGAATTAATCCATATGCACGGTGCACTGTGGTTTGTGGACAAAATTAAAGCCTATTAAGTGCACCTTATATTTCAGAAAATATGGTATTTAAATATGTGTATAATAAAGTGTAAATGTACCCTTTTACTCTTCTCCTTGACAAGTTTTCTATTAAATTAATCATAATCAAACCTGAATATGACAAATGTCCACTGTGTGGTAATAATGTCACTGACATTTATTATTAAAAGTCAAGGTGTATTCCGGTTTGCATTTTTGTTTGCAGTAGGTGTTTTGTTTGGTCGTCTGAACTTGTTTTATCCTCACTGGGGTCATGGGGGTCACCAGGGGCCTAATCCAGCTGCAACAGGTGAAGGACAGGGTACACCCAAAATGAGTCACAGCCGCTCACTTACCATTTTATTTTTATTCAATTTTTCATTTATTTGGGCTTAACTAGCAGTCCCTTCACCAGGTTTAGACACATTTCTGGGGGAAACCCCTGAAATACATGACTTTGGGCCCTGTCATATCAATTCTGCCAACTATACTAACAATATTTCATTTATGGTTTGTTAAAAACAAAGGCCCCTGACCGCCATGGGTCCTTAAAATCATCACCCCCCACCCCTTATGGCACCTGTGGAAGGACATATTCAAATCCACGATTAAAGGAAATGTGTCATACAGTGAACATGTGTAATATTTCACTTGTATAGACCTGTGCACTCAGTAATATTTGAACTACAGCCCTCCCCTGTGGACAACAGCTGAGGCTTGTCACCACAGGCGGGGGCCTCATGAGGAACATGGATCATTCATCTGGAATGAATTTTAGATCTTTAAGTGCATCTCATGAAAAATGTGAGCAAAAACAAAAGTGTTGCATTTTAATTTGTGTGCATATATACACACACATATATATATATATATATACATATATATACACATACATATATATATACA
The DNA here is from genome assembly GCA_020466265.1 of Siphamia tubifer. Lineage (NCBI taxonomy): Eukaryota > Metazoa > Chordata > Actinopteri > Kurtiformes > Apogonidae > Siphamia > Siphamia tubifer. Next base: position 26,578,605 of record CM035785.1, on the reverse strand, counting down.
TATATACAGTGAGAGTAAAAAGTATTTGATCCCTTGCTGATTTTGTTGGTTTGCCCACTAATAAAGACATGATCAATCTATACTTTTAATGGTAGATGTATTCTAACATGAAGAGACAGAATATCAAAACGAAAATCAAGAAAATAACTTGAAGGAATATATATGAATTTATTTGTATTTCATTGAGGGAAATAAGTATTTGATCCCTCTATCCGAAAGCACTTAATATTTGGTGGCAAAGCCTTTGTTTGCAAGCACAGTGGTCAAACGCTTGTTGTAGTTAACCACAAGGTGAGCACACATATCAGGGGGAATTTTG
>CM035785.1:26553286-26573286 GCA_020466265.1 Siphamia tubifer | reverse complement strand
ATTTTATTTTTTACTGTGTCTCAGTCTCAGGAGTTAAAGGGTTAATCATTCTAAAATGTATCTAATAACAAGGCAGCCAAAACAACGTTCTAAAATGTATCAAAGGACAAAGCATCCCATAATACAAAGTTATGTTATGGTCTGCTCTAAATTAACACAAATGACAGCAGTCATTCAAGAATGTTGGTATCTGTGCGCAAGTACTGCACAAATAAACATTTAAAACTAAAACCTACTTGTGCCCCTATTTTTTTTTGTGTGTGCTCCTAAATTTTTTAACTTAGGGGCACGTGTGCTCCTGGAAAAAAAGTTAGCGTAGAACCCTGACTACGACTACGACTGAGACTGTTGTGCTTGTGCAGAAAAAAGGCAAACATTCATCCAGCGTGTGGAGGTTCTTCGGCTTCGCTCCTGGCGACGAATTTCAAAAACAAGCCATCTGCAAGCAGTGTCATGGCCTCGTCAAGACTAAGTCAGGTAAAAACAGAAAGAAAAAAATACATTTTTCATGGAAAAATGAAAATCGTGTGAGAATCGTAGATCGAGATTCTTGTGGAGAAAAATCGAGATTCACATTTTAGCAAGAATCGCCCAGCCCTACTAACAATGACAAAAAATACACAGAAAAATAAGACAAAAACACCACACCTTGAGTCTGGATTATGAAAATTCCCTGAGAGTAGAGCAGCATGAAATTAGAAAAAACTGACAGATTTTCTGTTTAACTGTGATATGAAAAAGTCCTCAGGAATAAATAACAGCTGTGGTGTCGACAGTAATGCTCAAACTGATTAGTGGTCGGGGCGCTGGTCTAGCGCTGCGACTCCTGGGAGTTTTGGTGCTGGCTGGGCCGGTCGGGTTTGGGTGGACCCACCTTGGCCTCTGGCCTCGGGGCTCTGGGGGCCCTCTGCATCAGTACCAGCAGTCTCACTACTCGTCTCCCCCGCTGCTCTGTCCTAATGGGCCGGACCCACACCAGACTGCCTCTTACTGTGCACTTCACACAACTTCACACCTCACTGTATATAGCTACCCTTAGGCACATATAGGGACACAACAGTTAGGGCCTCGAGAGCAGGTGGGGGCGGGAGGGATGGGCTCTGTGGTGGGGCAGATGGCAGGGCTCTACGGCCTTGTCTCTTCCCCATCACCCCCCCGCTTGCTGCCCCTGCTCTCTAATTTCCTTTTAATGCACCACACACATTCACACCTTGGGAATAGATCTGGGACGGCTCGGGGAACTTGGGCCAGGGCAGGCTCCAGAGTAACCATCCTCTGTGGTCCTCTGGCCTGCCCCCTGGATGCCTCGCCCAGCCTCTCCACTTTTAATGCACCACATGACACTCGGGGTAAAAAAAAAAAAAAAAAAAAGGTAAGTGGTCGACACTGAACATATGTTTGACTGACATCCTTCTGTAACTGAAATAAATACAATGATAATTTAAAAAATAAAAAAAATGAATAATAAAAATGTAAAAAAACAAAAAACAAACATACATCTTTTCAAAAATAATGAAAAAATTAATAAAAAAATACAGTGACTCACGAGGTGGCTCAGACACCTCGTGAGAATGCCTCCTGGACGCCTCCCTGGGGAGGTGTTCTGGGCATGTCCATCCAGGAGGAGACCTCCGGGTTGACCCAGGACACGCTGGAGGGATTATATCTCTCAGATGGCCTGGGAACGCCTTGGGATTCCCCTGGAGGAGCTGGGTGAGGGAAGTCTAGGCTGCTTTACTGAGGCTGCTGCCCCTGCGACCCGGATGAAGCAGGAGACGATGAGTACGAGAACAAAAAAAAAAAAAAAGAAAAAAAAGAAATCTTGTAAAAAAAATAAAATAAAAAAATACAAATTGTCAATAAATAAATTAGTAAATACAATTTTAAATGTTGAAATTTCAAACTAAAATAAATAAGTAAAAAGGGAATAAAAAAATTGAAATAAAAAGAATGAATAAATAAATAAAAAGGCAAAAACTAAAATGTTAAAATATTAAAAGGATCATTACAGAAGGATGGAAACACTGTTGTGGATTTTCTAGGATTCCTAAGTCACATGCATAGATTCATTTGAATGCCCCGCGCCACCAGTTCAGATAACTCCACCCACTGGTGACATGACCTCTGCTCAGACTCAGATCGTATCCCAGTGTCCAGTGCGTTGGGGTCTGAGCCCTGGTCTCTGTGTCTGGTCTGGTCCACAGTTGGTCTTGTCCTGGGTTGATGGGACGGGCTGGTCCATGGACGGCACCGCCACCGTGGTGTCAAAGGTCATCTGACCGACCCGGGTTCAGATGAACTGGACTCTAAGGCACCAACACCAGGACTGGACAAAATGGACTGGAGACACCACTGGTGGTGTCTCGAAAATGGGCATGTTCTGTCTCCTTTAAACTTTCACAGTTGTGTGTGTTTTGACCCAAACCTCAGACAGAAGAAGTTAATATTTCATAAACCATCCTCCTACTGGTCTAAATGAACCAGACATTAACCTGGAACTGCAGATTTTTTTATCCAGTTCATCAAGGTTCCGTCCATTTGCAGGATTTAAGAAATGCACAACTTTGGTTTTTGTTTTTTAATCTTTAATTTTTCGTGTCAGTTACAAATAAAACACCATCAGACAAAGAAGTGCAATCATGTAAAAATAAAGTAGATCCATTTGTTTACATATTTTTCCTGAGATGTTGATTAAAAACTGCTACAAATATAGATTCTGTGCAAAAATCCCTGTGATAAAGTGCAATGTGTTACGTAAACTATTAAACCTGCCTGAATAATAATAATAATAAAAAAACTCAAAATGCATTAAAGAAAAATGAACAGTGGATAATGAGCGTTGGCCCTGAGTGGGGGTCAAGGGGTCCAGCTCAGATTCCACACATAATCTAAAGGAGGAAACAGGAAGTGTGTTTCTGGGGTCAGGGGTCACAGATAGAGCCACAGTGGTTTTGTAAACATATTCCTACGGTGGCTGAGCCCTTATCAAAACACATCGATGAACAGGAAACCTTTCCCTCCAAAAACAAGAGGTGTCGCACGCAACTGCAGAGAAATATTTTTTTAGAAAAACCCTGGGAGTTTGGAGAAGACAGAAACTTACCCAACTGAGCGTCATATGCTAATGTGATAACTTTACATTAGGGATCGTTAAAAAGGTGGTCATTCTATGGCAGGGCCAGTGTTAGGCATAGGCAGACTAGGCGGTCGCCTCGGGCACCAGATGTCTTGGGGGCACCAAGTCCGACAGAATTAGAATATTAAGATACTGTATTTTCTGGATTATAAGGTGCACTTAAAAGACTAATTTTTCCTCCAAAAACTACAGTGCGCCTTATATATGGATTAATTCTGGTTGTCCTTATTTACTGGAAATTTTGGCTTTTTTATCACATAATTTGGACTCTTTTAAAGCAGAATAAGAGTGTGTTTTGTTCCTTGTTACAACTCAACAAGGTTGAGAGTTATTGTGACTGTTTAGTTTCACTTAAAGCACCTTATAATCCAGTGCGCCTTATAGTGTGGACAACATGGTAAAGCATTAAACTTAACATTGACAGTGATTATTCATGGACACTCAAGTATGTACTTGATCAGGTGTAGGACACTATGTTTACAGATGATCATTTCTAATTCCACAAACAGAAAAGAGGGGTGTTCGCCACATTGACCAGAACCGACCCTGCTCTATGGTTATTTTCATTTCATTTGTCGAGATAGTGAAATTATATGAAATGTTTCTCTTGTTCCAATGATCTTTAACACACTAGTTTACTGTATGCTAACATAACTGCTAGGTTGATACTAGGTTGATATATAACAGCCAAATTGAACAGGCTGTTATATATACATTATTGGTTACCGTCTGCTTTTCCCTCGTTAGTATATTTTCCAGACATGTTTCCATGGTTTCAGATGCTTCAGTGTTCTAGGGCAGAATACAAACACTATTATTTACAACTATTACAAATGTGGCTTCATAGCATCTGGACTTTAGACAAACTTTTCCTCAACTTTTCACAGCTTCATCTTAATAATAATAATAATAATAATAATAATAATAATAATAACACCTGTTACCAACGCATCCTCCTGACACCAGGAATGTTCAAGTTCGGGCTTTATTATGTTAATTTTATTTTTTTGTCTTTTTTTAAGAGATGGGTTTTTTTCAGATGCATTTTTCTTTTTATAAAAGGTGTTTTACAGTGGAAAATATTTGTTTGGTTTTTATTTCTTCAATAAAGCTATGTAAGTCTGGTTCCAGGTACAACAAGCCCCATCACCCTTGCACACATTTTAACTCATTACTCCGCCCCACAAAGGAGAGAGGGGTAATGTTGGTTAAATTATGCTGGGTTAACAGTTTGTTTGTTTGCATGTGTGCGCGTACACATTTCCTCTGTTCACACTGTAGCGTCGCCAGTTCATGACCGATCGTTCTGAAATTTGCGATGTAGGAGACACATAAGGATGAAGTGGACCGAATGTCAGCTGAATCAACTCACTAATTCTGGTGTTACGCCATATTGAATTTTTACATCAAGGTCACAGCAGAGATTTGTTGGTTTCAACATGTATTGGTGATTTAACATAATGACTGATAATGATGGATTTGTGATCAGACAAGATCACAGATTTCATATGATTCGCAGAGTTACCACACTCCACGTGGCTTTCTAGTTTGTTGGTTTGTTAGTCAGCAGCTGAACTCAGAAACTACAGGACCAATTTCTAGTAAATGTTTGAGGTGGTCCAGAATAGATTCCATTAAATATTGGTCAATGTAGGTCAAAGGTCATGGATATAGTCACCAAAGATGTGTTTTTGTGATGATAAGACATAGGGCAAATCAGGTCAAATATGCTTGAGGGGGTGGGGTTTGTTCAGGGTTTCTGCCCTTTTTTTTGGGGGGGGTGACCTTTGACCTACATTCACCAAAATTCAAAGGGATCTATTCTGGACCACCCCACACCTTTACTCAACATTTACTAGAAATTGGTCCTGTAGTTTCTGTGTACAGCTGATGACAAACAAACAAATTAGAAAGCCACGTGGAGTGTGGTAACTCTGCGAATCGTATGAATCTGTGATCTTGTCCAATCACAAATCTATCATCATCGGTCATTATCATGTTAAATCACCAATACATGTTGAAAACACAAAAGCTCTGCTGTGACCTTAATGTGAAAATTAAATATGGCGTCAGACCAGAAGTAGTAAGTTGATTCGACTGAAACTCTGTCGGTTTCATCCGTATGTGCATCTCCTTCTACATGCCAAATTTCAGAACGATCTTTCAAGAATTGGCGACGCTAGAGTGTGAACAGAGGAAATGTGCACGCACACAGACAAATGGTTAAACCAAGAGAACTTCACAAATATCTGATTCGCGAAGTTAAAACAAAAACAAATAAAACTGACCAAACCAAAAAAAATGTTGAGGGGGAGGGGGGTCGAAATGGTAAGAGATATGGTAAATTATTAATCTCACAGGAGAGATTATTGTAATCACCTGTGCGTGTGTGTGTGTGTGTGCATGTGTCCGCAGAGACATATCCTATAACTCAATGGATACTTGAGATATTACTATTAAATTACATGGTCATATACATATAGCTAATGTGCATGTGATGCAAGGATCCATTTGAGTAAAGGTCAAAGGTTAAGGTCACAATTACCTAAAAGGTCCAAATCACATTATGGGTTATAACTCAAGAACAGAGGGTCACAGAACTTTCAGATTGGTAACAAACGACGTGGAATGAGAATTTCTACAATTCCCATATTTGGTGTTATCACCTACGACCAAGAGGTTTTGAGATCTCTGGAGGTCAAAGGTGACATTTTGTAAAATTAACTTGTGTAACATGTTTGTGTGTGTCACATAATTTTGACTTTATCACGTGATTTTGACTTTAAATCACATGATTGTTTTTTTATTACGTGATTTGTGTTATTGCCTGATTTTGACGTCACAGGTGACGTGGCTAAATTACCTTGTGTAACACTGTGTGTGTGTGTATGTGTGTGTGTGTGTGTGTGTGCGTGTGTATGTGTGTGTGTGTGTGTGTGTGCGTGTGTATGTGTGTGTGTGTGTGTGTGTCTCAAGCATAGACCTGTCACGCTATAACTTACATATTATAATATTACACACACTGATGCATATATACATATAACAAAATTAACAATTTTGCCAAAGGTCAAAATCACATTATTGGCTCTAATTCAAGAACAGGTCGTCATAGAAACTATTGATTGGCACAAAATAGGGGTGAGATAAGGCATTCTCTGAATATTTGTTGTTCCTGGAACCAGTTGTTTGGTGTTTTATTTCTTCATTAAAGCTGTGGACGTCTTGTCCACTACAGAGGACAAAAATGACCTGCTGTGTCACAGGAAGACATGGTTTTGGTCACATGGACGTAAGCACAGGTTACTGTAGTAAACAGAAGATTGTGTTTCATATGTGGGTGCAGGGGGGTGGGAGGGGAGGTGTGTCTTATATGAGGGTGCAGAGGGAGGCTTGTGTCTTACATGGGAGTGCAGGGGGTGTTGTCTTCTATATGGGGTGCAGAGGAACCACAAACTTACATCCAAAAGGTGAACAGTAACTAATTCCCACCTGTGTAAAAACTAGTTTAGGGATTCCGATGTCACACAGGTAAAGTCTGCTCTCTCGCTCCACTGACGGCAGAGGGAGACCCAAAGACAGAGTCCACTTGGCCTGGATGTTCTGGTCCTGTTCACCAACTGGGGGGTCAATACTGAGGACCGGAGCCCGGTTCTGGTTGGCCCAGTGGACGGCCGAGCGGTACCAGGGCTGCTCCGTCAGCAGAAGGTTTTGGTGACAGTCCAGACAGTTGATGACCAGGTCGATGGGGCTGGAGGGCAGTTCTGGGACAGGGGCAGAGGTGGACGTAACTAAGTACAAGTACATCCTTTACTGGACTCAAGTACATTTTTTAGGTATCTGTACTTTATACTCTTTACATTTATATAAATATCTATACTTTATACTATTTACATTTATATAAATATCTGTACTTTATAAACTTTACATTCTCAGAATACGCATTACTTTTTCAAACTTAAGAAATAGGACAGATGAAAATAAGTTGTAAATCAGAAATTGTCACTGACTATATCATAATTTTGCCTTTTTATCTAATAATTTTTTTCTCATAATTTTGACTTTATATCTCATGATTTAGATTTCTATTTTATAATTTTTTGAATTTTTTCCCCCTAAATGTCCTGTCCATACCCATTAAACTGAGTACCATGACTCAATAAAACACATAATCTACACACTAACTCACATTTAAAGGCTTTATCTTTGGACATTTTTGACATTTTTCAGTTTTTTTGCTGCTTTAATAAGTATTATTTCATCCATAGCAAAAAAATGCAGTTTTACTTTTTTACTATAGAGAAGTTGTACATTTTAATAGTTGAATCAGTACTTCTACTTTTACCAGAGTATTTTTTTCACACAAGTAGCTGTACTTCTACTTAAGTACAGAATGCAAGTGAATGCAAGTACTTCTGCAGGGGTCACATTAAACTAAATCTGATGTGAAGTCAAGTCGAACCACAGAAATAATAAAATAAATATCAACTGCAAAAAAAAAAAAGTTGAATTATGTGATGAATCTACCAACTGTTCTTTAAAATAATTTCAATAACATGAACTGACACTACTGCAGAAAAATTTATATAATTTTAACAAGATAATCTCAGTTTATTATTTATAACCTACAGATTATTGCATCTATAAATACACAAACATATTTATTAACTGGCAGAACATTGTTAAACTGACACTAAAGACTTGAAAATTGTTCAAATTTTTTAAACTTATTTATCTTTTTGTGAAATAACAGTTTTATTATGAATACAGTAAAATGACATGAAAATGTTTAAATTAAGATATTGCGACAGTATTTATAAGTTATTGCGACAGTATATATAGCTTATTGTGATAATATTTATAGATTATTCCGAAAGTATTTATAGGTTATTACGATAGCATTTATAGGTTATTACGATAGTATTTCTAAGTTATTACGATAGTATTTATATGTTATTATGATACTATTTATAGGTTTGGAGCAGGTACTTGGAGCAGTGACATCACTGGGAGGGGAAATTATAAAGGGGCACACCTGAGAGCAGTGAGGGGGAGCAAGCAAAGCAGAGACAGGAAGGAGGTCAGAAAGCAGGAGGAGTGAGAGTAAAAAAAAAAAAGAGGAAAAGAAGGCCAAAAACTGAATAGAATCTGGGAAGAGGAATCTGAAGTGGACTGGAGTGGACTCAGGACCTGGAGAGGAAAGCTTTGAATCCCTGGAGTGGGCGGAACAGTCCCTGTTTGGACTCAGCTGCTGTCATCTCCACTGGATCACACAACACCTTCATCTCCTCCTGAGTTAAGTGATTTTCTCCAAACACTCCTGGTTTCTTCTACCTGACCTGAAGAGGTTCCTGGACTATATATAAATATATTCACTGTCATTTTGTATTTCACAAATATATCCCAGAGGCCAAGCTGGACCCTTTCAGGGGCCACATTTGGCCCCCGGACCACATATTTGACACCTCTGTCTTACACTTAATTTAGCTAACATCATCCAAAGTAAAAACAAGCACAAGTCATGAGTTTAGTTCCAAATGTTTAGTGGATTGTTGTCCAGCAGAGGGCGACATTTGTCTGTGGTGGTGGGTTTAAATATTCCAGTGTGAACGACACATCTGTTTAAGAACTGCACTAATTGGAAATGACTATCTACTACTACTTTATTATTATACTTAAGTACATTTGGGTTTTTTAGATGTCTATTTTACTAGATTTATAGAAATATCTGTACTTATTACTCTTTACATTACTTTTTGTGACAGTGATAATTAAAAAAAATAACTTCAAAGGGAAGTCAGTGGTCAACAGAAAAAGAAACATTACAGATTAGAATTAAGACTTTTTATGTCATGATTGTGACTTTATCCTATACTTTAGATTTATTTGTCATTTTTTTCAGAATTATGCATTTCTTATCTCATATTTATGATTTTTATAACAATTTTGACTTTTAATCTCAATTATTCATTCTTTTCATCTCAGGTTTATCTTTTTGTTCCCTCTAAATTATCATTTTTAAATGAATTCTGCCATTTTATCTTAATTTAAACAGATTTTCTCATAATTACACATTTGTTATCTCATAGTTAGGACTATTTTTTATCTCGTAATGATGACTTTTTATGTCATTTGTGACTTTTTACCTCTGTCAAGGAGCTGCTGTTTCTGCTGCTGCTGCTTTGCTTGTTCGTTTGTTTACCATATTACTTGAAAACGTATGGACTGATCACATTTTCAGTGTATAGTGGTATTGGGATCTGCCTTGGTGACTTCATCAAGCACATTTTCTATACACCAATTCACTTTTAAAGGACTTATTTTTGGAAACTTATGAAACGGTTATGATTTGTACTGGTTAAATAAGTATTATTTCATTCATGGCAAAAAAATAAGTAAATACTGTTGTACTTTTTTTTTTTTACTTTTACTTCAGTAAAAGAGTTGACTCAGTATTTCTACTTTTACCAGAGTGTTTGTTTTCTTCACACCAGTAGCTGTACTTCTTCTGCAGTACAGAATGTCAGTACTTTTTGCAGCTCTGTACATTTATTTACCAGCTAACTGCAGTTACAATGAAAAATAGAGTGTATTTTGGTCCTGGAAAAAAGGCCTAATTGTGAGATAAAAAGTCCTAAATAGGAAATAAGTTCATAATTATGAGATAAAAAGACAGAATTGTGCGATTTTTTTTTTTATAAGAGCAGATGTGTATTTAATGTATTTAATGTCATGTGTTGAGTCGATCCTACCTCTGACACTGGACACCTGTTTGCCACTGGTACTGTTGAAGAGCTGCAGCTCACTAATCACACATTCATGCATCTTGACGAATTTGGGCAGAAACAGGACAACCTCCACGTCGTGGTTGGCTAAGTGTCGTCCACAGCTGATGCCTTGTGCTCCTTGGATGTGGGGCCCACACAGAAGGGCCACAGTGGGCCTCTGGTGGACGTTTTTAGGTGTGAGTCTACAAATATTTCACAGGTGACACAATTAAAACAAACAACACAGTAAAAACTTCTCTGGTAGATCATCAAAAATATCTTTTACAATATGAAACTACACTAATTTAATTCTACTTTCTTCTAACTGCTCTGGTTAATTTACAAACATATGCTCCACTTCCTAAAACTCTTAATGTGGGCGAAAAATACAACTATACAATCATCAATCCTGTCAAACTGTGTCAAAGTCTATAATTAATATCTTGACCAAACTTTGACAAACAAGTAAACTAGTAAACTGGTAAACTAGTAGGGGTGTGACAAGACACTCAGCTCACGAGATGAGACAAGACACGAGATTGGGTTCATGAGATAAGAGACGAGATTTTAAGAAGACTAAATTACAAATTATATGAATGGACAACAGACTTATTTAACGGAGTTGCACATGGATTTTAATACTCTGTAAGTGTTAACTTCTAATAAACTTCTTCCTTTTAATTAACTTCTTAATGAACTTAGTTCTCTACAAATTGAAACTAAAATAAAATGTTATAAAAGTTAAAATAAATAAAATTATATTTTTCACCTTTTTTTCAAGTACAAACAATCTCCCAAATCTTCCAAATAATGTCCGGTTTAAACAGTGCGTCGCAGGAGAGCCGTGCTTCACGCACCCCCCCAATGTATAGAAACTATTTTACGACATCATTTCGACTGCTTGCTGGATAACAAATCTCGCGAGACAGAATTTTAAGGCGAAGAGAAATCTCGCCAAATTACATCACATGAGATCTCGTGTGACGAGATCTCATCACACCCCTATAAACTAGTAAACTGGTCACACCAGAGCGTTTACAACAGGGGTGCTCAATCCTGGTCCTCAAGAGCTACTATATCTATAGATGTATATATATATATCTATATCTATATATATATATATATATATATATATATATATATAGATATATATATATATATATATATCTCCCTCTTCCAACACACCTGACGGTCATCATCAGTCTTCTGCAGAGCTTGATTAGAGGTTTATCATTTGAATCAGGTGTGTTAGAAGGGGGACACATCGGAAATATGCACGATAGTAGTTCTGAAGGACCAGGATTGAGCAACCCTGGTTTACAGGATGGTTTTTAAGACAGAATTATTTATTCTGAATAAAATCATTCTTAATTAAATCAATTTCCTTTGTGTTTACATGGACATGTTAATTCTGAATAATGGTTTCCATGGAAACAGGTGTATTCTGCTGTAGATAATTGGTCTTTCAGAGCTGGAAGTGCAGAGGGTTCTGATTGGACAGAACAGTCACTTAACATCTGGATGTCTACTGGAAGAAAACCATGGCATCCACTTCCTGTTTTGTGTTTGTATTACATGTGATATTAGAGTTGGGGTTAGTGTACCCCTAACTAGAACCCAATCAACATGTTGGACCAGATATTACATGTGAAGTTTGACTTTATTTTTGTCAGAATTATGAAGCAGCAGCTCGAGTCAATCAACTATCGGAATCAACAAAGTAATGTCCACAAATATGTGTGACACCGACCGCAAATATGTGCATCATCATGGCGACCAGACCAGTGCAGAACGACAGGAATAATGTTCAGCGTTGTCTGAAGAATTATTGAATTCAGAATTAAGATCAGCATAAACCAGTGACTTTACTCTGAATTCAGTTTAATTTGGAACTAGAAAAGCACTCTGTGTGCAGATCTCCACCAAGGCCAGATCTGGGGGGGGGGGGGGGGGGGGCAGGTCACCACCAAAATCTAATCATGTGTTGATCTCCCCATTACACCCACAAACCAACAATCAAACCAACACTGGCAAATATAAAACAGAAGAAAAAGACTGTGGATGAAGACAAAGTTAAAGTTAAATAATTTAAAAGATTAGCGGAAAAGGTGTAGTGCAGCAGAGGTATGTCGCTAACAGTGTCGTACCTCTGCTGCTCTTCTAGAATGTCGTAACAGATCAGTCAAGTGTTTAAAACAGATGAAGGGAAACAAACCTTTTTCACACTAATCTGTTCTCATAATTAGGGCTTTCTACCTCAATTTAGACTTTTTATCTTATAATTATGACTTCACTTAATGCGCCTTATAGTCCAGTGCACCCCATGGTGCTGAAGATACGGTACTTTTATATCTATACATTTTTTCTTTTTTATTTGGTTCATTTTTTACTCGTGCCATGCCTCCCCTGAAGTCCTCTGGCACCCCCTAGGGGAGAACTGCCTCCCTATTTAAAAACAACTGTTTAATAGTATGTCCACAACAACCATGAAATTTTCACATTCACACGTTGAGATTACATATAAAGTCAATGGAGAGATGCGTTTAGATGCAGATTTTCCCCGGGGGGCACGTTGGAGCATCTGGGGTGTTGGAGCGGCACGTTTTGCCCCAAATACATGTAAACGCTTGAGTTGAAAATATTGAACTTCTCAGGCGAACCAGGCCACAAAAGTCAATCAGCGTTTAGACGCTGCTATTGTCATGACGTATGACGCTGGGACGGACCCAGAAGGCCACAGAAAGAAAAAGTGATCCTGGAACAGCATTGAAAGTGGACGTCATCTAGACAGAGTTCCTGGAGGTGGTGGAATTCCCCGTGCTGCAGGTGCTTCTGCAGGATCAGGTGAACCCAAAAGCAACAGAGTCTGGCCCTCCTACGTATCTGGGACCTCCAGAGCAGGTACAGAGCAACAATCCAACTGATCTGAGCCATAGTTGAGGACAGACTGAACTGGAGGGACACATTTGTTTTATCTAGGTTTCTATGTTCATCCAGTGTCCAGACTCGGGTGTTTACATGGTGCATCACAGGCGTACACGCTTAAGTTCGCGTTTGGTGTGGCCGTAGCATTAAACAGAAGTAAATTGGATCCTTGACTTAATGAATGTAATTTGACTGATGCAGAAACACCATGACACACACATGATCGTCTAATCCCAGCTACACAATACAAACATTAAACCTGACCCCCCAGCCCACAGTATTCTAGTGGACATTTGAGACACCTCAGTATTACACACCTAAACACATAAAAGGACCTGTTGTTATCTGAGCTCTGAACCCACTCTCTTTGAACTGAAAGGAAACTAAAGCGCCCATAAAGGTTCAGGTAAACAGAACCACTGAGGGCTGGGTTCATCTGTCAGGAGCCACTTGACCTGCTACGTCCCACTGCGAGGGGGGGGGGGGTAACACTAGCTCTGTCTGTTTGTACCAAATATACTGAGCTGCTCCACAGTTGTGGTCTGCATCTTCTCTGGGTGTTGTCCTGCTACGTTTGCTTCAAATGTGACACTTTAGTTTAGTTGTTCTTCTTCTATGGTGCCACCTGGAACAACGCTAACACAAAAAGGCATGTAGCGCCACCTAGCATCTGGGAGAGGAACAATAACTCAAATTTCTCTTCCTGGCATGTTACCTTGGACTTCTGGGAAACTCCGGTTAAGTCCTTAATCTAAGTAAGGCAATCATTTGAATTTCTAAGTGCATGTAAAGGTACTGACTGACCCCTTAGTAAACAAACCAAAGTCTGCTCATATGTATCAGCTGCTGCAGTAAAATGGCGTACCTGTTTGGTCCGCCCAGGAGAGTGAGCGCCATCTGAGTGGAACAAACACCGATCATCTCCAACCTGCGCTCCAGCGTCAGGCCCCAGTGTTCGGCTACATCCAACAGCTGTTTGTGAAGCTCATAGGGAATGCTGGGAACCACCAGCCCCGAGTCTGAAAGAGCAAAAACCACAAAATAATCAAGAGCAACAAGATATAAAAGTGAGAAGCAGTACACTATTGTGATGGAACAAGTAGGACTGGGACGATATGCTTTTATCCTGATTTGATTATTTTAAGATTTTTTGTGGGTGCCGATTCAATTTAAATTGCAATTCTTCGAGCTTACAGAGCTTTCCCACTTTTGTAACACCAGACCAGGTGAAAAAGCTCAATGATGACGCCTACAGATCATAACAGAAGCCATATTTCCATGATATGAGAGTCCCTTCAGATTTATTCAGCAGTAATATATTAGAACCAGACTTTGGGAAAAAAACTGCTCCATTTAGTATCTGCACAGAAAACAAATAGGAGCCTTTAAATTAACATACTTCATAATAAAGTGAACTTAAAGAGTCATTGCATGAGAAAACCAGGCAAAACCAGGGAGAGGTCAGAAGATGGGAGTTGGCCAATTTGGCTCATACTTTGTAAGGTTAATCGGTATGTGCACCTATGAACAGCCATATGATTAAAAGGACCCCCCCCCCAGAGGACCCCCCTCTGAGACCCTCGAAAAAACTATTTATATCTAAAAATTACTAAAATTGCGATGACTACACTTATAAGAATTTTTATCACTCTAAATTTTTGTCAGTTTTAAGTGGCTCCTATGGGCAGTGACTTTGGTGAATGACATTAGTATTGCTGGAGAGAGCAACATCAAAAGCAGGCGTCGTATAATTGGGCCATACATAATGCGAGCCGTGAGTGTGGGGGGGGTGGTCCAGCTTTTGGACTATAGTCCAAAATATTCTTTTAAACAACAATTTTAAACAAAAATATTCATTAAAATGAACTAAAATTACTGAAATATTCAGTAAAATAAACTAAAATGAACAAAATAATAAATGGTCGTCACTGCTAACAGCTGTGCACCTTAACTACTTTCATCAGTTGTTGGGCAGTTATTGCGGCTGCTACGTGCAGATGCACAGCTGTTAGCAGTGACAACGCGCATTGATCGCTATTTAGACAAAGTAGCTCCAAGCAATTACGAGCTGTGAGTTTTTATTCCACGACAGATTTAATATGCAAATAAATCAGTCATTGAAACACATACTGTTTTGAGAACAAACACATTTCATTTCACAGGACACTGTCGGGGGTAAGTCACTGCGGGTGTACCAGAGTAAAGACGCCATCGGAAAAATACTGAACTACCCTTTAAAATGCCAGCCTTTTGCAGTTATATAATTATATTATATATTTCAGTTAACTCTAAAATGCTAGCCTTTTGCAGTTATATAATTATATTATATATTTCAGTTAACTTTAAAATGCCAGCCTTTTGCAGTTATATAATTCTATTATATAATTCTACAGGCCGACATTTGGCTCGTTTGTCAGTTCACTGTGATGCAAGCGTGTATTTAGGCAATTTAAACTCTTATGAGGGATCAGATTTCTACATCAGACCCAAATTCCATGTCATACATCTTGAGAAGCACGATGTCATTGTGTGGTTTATCTTCATCAGGACACCTTGAAAAACAAGAGGTGGGACAGAAGTGGAACCCAGAAACCTGACCTCTCAGATAAGGACAAATGGTGGCCTACAGATAAACACCCTTCCAGGTTGTCAGGAGGCGGAGCTAATGTGGAAGCTACACAGATCCTCATGCAAGGAAGCCGTTCCCTGAGGAAAGATCCCTTCCTCCTGCTCGTCGTGACCCGTTCCCATCACGGAAGATTCTCCATTTCCTCTGGAGTTTGTCACCCCCCCCACCCCCACCCACACACACACACTTCAACAAAGACCAGACTGCCAGTCTTTACAAAAACATGACAAACATGAGGCAGGTCCACTGTGACGCCTACTCCCACCGGGACCCAGGTTCACACGCACCATCACGTGACCTGCAGCCAATCCCAGACTTTCAGCCATGGGACAGGGGCGGCACCAGGTCTGGACCCCCCGCACTGGCTGACATTTCAGTCAAAATATAAGGGTGGGTAGCGTGACAAAAAAGGCCCAAACATCATATATATAAGAACACCTGCACCTGTAGCTCATGGTGGTGTCAGGGATAAACAACCATCCTGCACATTGTTGACTTATCCACTGGTAACCATGACAACAGAGGAGCCCTTCCTACAGTCCTTTGACTTATATAAATTATATTCAAGGATGAAAAAAGTTAAAATTGTGACTAGTAACCATGATGACATAGGAGTCCTTTCTATGTTACGTTTTATTTTTAATAGGTTTGTATTTAAACTAACTTACTGTTTTCACCTCTGGGTCTTTAACCTGCACTATACAATTGTCTTTTACTTTTTATTTAACTTCTCTTTATTTATTATTTTTACAACATTATCATTTATTTTATCTTTTTTAAGGACCTCACAAGCATGAGTGGTCTTATCTTTCTGGTAATTGAGGATGGCTTTGATTAATAGCAGTCAATAAAACATGAAGCAATACATAATATCAAGTACAGCTGAACGACAGACATTTTTTTAACTCCACAAATTATATTCAAATATGAAAAAAGTCAAAATTATGAGATAAAAAGCCAAAATTATGAAATAAAAGTAAAAATTTATTAGATAAAAGTAAAGATTTACAAGATAAAACCAAATATTTATGAGATAAAAAGCCAAATGTTGAGATAAAACATTACATTTATGAGATAAGTCAAAATCATGAGATAAAAAATTCAAAATTATGAAATAAAAGTAAAAATGTATGAGATAAACATAAAAATGTATGAGATAAAAGTAAAGATTTATGAGATAAAAAGCCAGAATTAAGAGATAAGTTAAAATTTATGACATAAAAAGCCAAAATCATGAAACCCCAAATTAAAGTCAAAATTCCCAGTCACTAAGCACAACCATAATTAATCCATATATAAGGTGCACTGTAGTTTTTGGACAAAATTAAAGTCTTTTAAGTGCACTTCACAGTCCAGAAAATACAGTACATGTAATGTTACAAAAAAGTATTAGATCACCTTGATTTTCTTCAGTGTCTGGTGAAAGTAAAGGTGCATTTGTTTGGACAAATATAATGATTAAAAAAATGAGCTATAAGAGTTTAATATCTAGCTATTTTCTATGTTCTTTTTTAAATAACCAGAACCACTTTAGTTCTTAAATCTTCATGTATGGCTCCGTACTGACAGAAACAGTGATTTTAGACATTCTACCTTTAGTTTTCTGTCTGTTTAGTCACATGATATACACACACAGGACGTACTACTCTATTACATCACCAGTGTTTTGGATGACTTGATGGTCTAATAATTTTTTCTGCAACCGACAACAAGTTTTCAAATGCTAAATTCACGTAAGCATTTGGTCGCCATAGGTTTATTAAATCCTGTTTTGGTGTGTTCTGTCACAAGTGTTTACTTCTGTGCATGTTTTTAATGAGTCTCAAGGACGCTTTGGTAAATACAGCTGCTGGGAGACACTTCAGTACTTAATGGTCTCCTACAGAGCACTGGACTGGTGGACACACACACACACTCTACACTAAACTAAACTCTACTCCACTCTAGACTAAAGAAAATGCTTGGAATTTATGTACATGGTTGTAATCAGTAGGAAACAAATTGGAGAACAATTTTAATATATTGAACATATGGAATTCAAGTATTTTCTTCAATTAAAAAATAAATTCTTCCAAAGGCATACAGATAAATGAATAAATAATAGTTAACATATTGTCATCAACTTTGTCCCTGTTAACAATTCAAGTAAATTATTCAGAAAGACAAACCCATTTCGTAGTTCTCTTTTGTTCACAAATTATTCATTATCCCATGTTTTAAACATATACATGAATTTGCAACATTTTCTTTCATCTTGATCTTAAATCCAAGTGTGTCATTGAATTCCCTATATGTGAAAACCTATAAAAACTCATTACATTCATGTTTTTCCTTCTACAGTCAAAGATAACCAATTCATTAGATTTTGACCTGGCTGTGGTGGCCATATTGGATTTCTCCATTTTGAGGCATTATGGACATTTTTGAGCCCAGCATACAGAAGATTTGAATTCAGCACCCTTCAAAACCCCTAAAAATACTGTATGATAAATTTCCATGAAATGCCTTCAGGGTTCATCGGTTTTGAAAACTGAGCCTGACATATATTAAAAAAATAAATAAAAATGTTCCTCTCGCCCCACGTGGGCGGTGTCTCCTTCAGGCTCGGGTCCTCTACCAGAGGCCTGGGAGCCTGAGGGTTCTGCACAGGATCTTAGCTGTTCCTAGCAATGCCCTCTTTTGTACAGAGATCTCTGATGTTGTTCCTGGTATCTGCTGGAGCCATTCTCCCAGTTTGGGGGTCACTGCCCCTAGTGCTCCGATCACAACTGGAACCACTGTTGCCTTCACACTCCACATTTTCTCTAACTCCTCTTTCAGCCCTTGGTATTTCTCAAGCTTCTCATGTTCTTTCTTTCTGATGTTGCTATCACAGGGGACTGCTACATCTATCACCACCACTGTCTTCTCATGTTTATCCACCACCACTATGTCAGGCTGATTGGCCATCACCATCTTGTCAGTCTGGATCTGGAAGTCCCACAGGATCTTGGCCTGTTTGTTCTCTGTCACCTTTGGGGGTGTCTCCCATCTTGACCCTGGGACCTCCAGTCCATACTCTTTACAGATGTTCCTGTAAAGTATGCCCGCTACCTGGTTATGTCTCTCCATGTATGCCTTGCCTGCCAGCATCTTACACCCTGCTGTGATGTGCTGGACTGTTTCAGGGGCTTCTCTACACAGCCCACACCTGGGGTCCTGTCTGATGTGGTAGACCCCGGCCTCTATTGCTCTGGTGTTCAGGGCTTGTTCTTGTGCAGCCATGAGTAGCGCCTCTGTGCTGTCCTTTAGCCCAGCCTTTTCCAGCCACTGGTATGTCTTTTCAATATCAGCCACTTCCTCAATTTGTCGATGGTCCACGCCATGCAAGGGTTTGTCCCTCCATGATAGCCCCTCTGGTTCCTCGACCTTACTGGGCTTTTGTTGCCTGAGGCATTCACTTAGCAGTTGGTCATTGGGGGCCATTTTCTTGATGTATTCCTGGAGGTTCTCCGTTTCCTCCTGGACAGTAGTTCTGACACTTACTAGTCCTCGGCCCCCTTCCTTTTGCTTAGTGTACAGCCTCAGGACACTGGACTTGGGGTGGAACCCTCCATGCATGGTAAGGAGTTTCCTTGTCTTGATATCAGTGGCTTGTATCTCTTCCAAGGTCCAGGATATTATCCCAGCTGGGTATCTGATTACTGGCAGGGCATAGGTGTTAATGGCCTGGATCTTATTTTTGCCGTTCAGCTGACTTTTCAGGACCTGCCTTACCCTCTGTAGGTATTTGGCTGTGGCTGACTTCCGAGCTGCCTCCTCATGATTACCATTTGTCTGTGGGATCCCTAGGTATTTGTAACTTTCTGGCACATCTGTGATATTCCCTTCAGGTAGGTCAACCCCTTCAGTTGTGATCACCTTTCCTCTTCTAGATATCATCCGCCCACATTTATCTAGTCCGAATGACATCCCAATGTCTTTGCTGTAGATCCGGGTGAGGTGAATTAGGGAATCAATGTCACGCTCATTCTTGGCATACAGCTTGATGTCATCCATGTAGAGGAGGTGGTTGATGGATGTTCCACTTCGGAACTGGTATCCGAAGCCACTCTTTGAGATGATCTGGCTGAGGGGGTTTAGGCCTATGCAGAACAGCAGGGGGGACAGAGCATCTCCTTGGTAAATGCCGCATCGGATGCTCACTTGTGCAATTGGCTTTGAGTTGGCCTCCAGAGTTGTCTTCCACAACCTCATTGAGTTCTGGATGAACTCTCTTAGTGTCCTGTTGATGTTATACAGTTTTAAGCATTCCAGTATCCATGTATGTGGCATTGAGTCATAGGCTTTCTTGTAGTCAATCCAGGCAGTGCACAGGTTGGTGTTCCTCGTCTTGCAATCTCGGGCAATTGCCCTGTCAACCAGTAGCTGGTGTTTGGCTCCCCTGGTGTTGTTGCCTATTCCTTTCTGTGCTCTGCTCATGGATTGCTCCATGTGCCTACTCATCTTAGTCGCTATGATGCCTGATAGAAGCTTCCATGTGGTGCTGAGGCAGGTTATAGGCCGG
>CM035785.1:26520786-26548286 GCA_020466265.1 Siphamia tubifer | reverse complement strand
GCACAATATACTGTCTGAGTATCCACACCGCAATGTACATGTTCGCAATAGTCACATGACAGGTAAATGGACTGCACTCGTATAGCACTTTTCCACCTTCATGGTGCTCAAAGTGCTTTACATTAGCCTCACATTCACTCATACACCAGTAGGTTTCTAAGGTTCTGTCAGTCCTACTGGGATCATGGTTCAGTGTCTTGCCAAAGGACACTTCGACATGTGGACAGTCAGAGCCGGGACCCAAACTGCTGACCCTTCAGTCATTGGCCAACCTGCTCTACCAACTGAACCACAGCTGCCCCAGGTCCCCAGGACAGGTCCTGCAATAGTCACATGACAGGTTGTGTTAATGTAAGAGACAAATGAGCTCACTATTTTCTAATTTCAATAGAAACTGACACACACTGAGCACATTAAAATCATTCTGAAGCAGTTTGGACTGAGTCACTGCCAACAGCTGTGCACCTTAGCAAACTACTTTCATCAGTTGTTGGGCAGTGTTTGCGACTGCTACGTGCAGGCGCACAGCTGTTAGCAGTGACAACGCGCACTGATTGCTGTTGAGAGAAAGAAGCTCCAAGCAATTACAAGGTGTGATTTTTTGTTCTGCAAATAAATCACTCATTCCAACACATACTGTTTTGAGAAGAAACAGGTTTTATTTTGTTGACCCCAGGAAACCTGCCAGGACTACTTTCACCAAAACCGGACCAGAATTGGGCTCACAGAACACTGTCGGGGTTAAGTCACAGTGGGTGCACCAGAGTAAAGAGCTGATGACATACACATTCATCTGGTAAATACTGAACAGTCCCTTTAATCCACATGTATGCGAGTATGGAGAAGTGTAGTGTTCTCACCAGTACAGTACTCTCGGCCTTCATGCTGGGGGACAGTGATCTGTCGGTACGTGACAGGATCAGACTCCAAAATATTCTGGTCATGGCGATAGGACGGGTGCTTGTGTTCAGGATGTGACGTGTGATCATGTGATCTGCTGAAGGCCGCCTTGTCAAACAAAGCCAGGTTTCCTTCAAAATCAAAGTCTGTATCCAAGTCCTGATCAGTGGCATCTCCAAAGCACTCGTCGTCTTTGGGCCTGGTTGTCCACCCGGTGCCCCCGGTTCTCCCACTGGTTTTCCGATGTGTGGCTTGTGTCCCCCCTCTGCTGTTAGAAGACCCCCCAGGCCCTGGACAAAACACACATTAACATGTTATACACACACACATTTCCTAACATGTTACAGGTGAGAATGTGACCACCATCTACGATACAATGATTTTATTCTCAGATTTGATGGAAACTTCTGTGACACTAGAGCTGCATGATAGGAAAAAAATTACATTGCAACTTTTTTCTTTTAACTCTGCAATATATATTCTGACATAAAAAACTTCAACAAAAAAATGAAATATTTAAGTAAAACAACAAAAAAAATTAAATAAAAATCACACAAAAAATGTGAATAACCTGAATCGGCTAAAATATGTGAAGAGAAGTCAGTGTGATTTTACAAATATTTTGCCTGTTACTAAATGTTTAGTGGATTTGGAATGCAAATGTAAATCTGTTCTGCACATGTGCAGTAGACAAACTGTTCTGCACATGTGCAGTAGACAAACTGAACACGTGTCCAGTTGTTGATGTTCTTCACATTTTGAGGGAAACAAATTAAAAACATTATCAAAAATGTCATCTGAATCTGTTATTTGACTGGTCTGGTCCTTTTCACATCATATTGGACTGAATGTGGAAGAGAACTAACATGACTGCGACACCCCTGGTCTAAAATAAACTGAACAGTCACAGTGCATATAGTTGTAAACAGTGTTAATCCACCTACACTAAGCTCCAACACTCAGCAGTTTCAGATTCTGACTGGATGAGCGTACCTCCTTTCATCTCCTGTAACTGACAGATAACTTTCTGTCTGTCTCATGGTAGTTATTATAACTAGAACATGATACCGCTGACACACAGACACAAACACAAAAGTATAATAAAGTTTGCATACATACAAGCACAAACAAAAAAACTAAATGAACTGAGAACAAAAAAAGAAAAAGAAAAACTGGAAAAACCTGGCCTTCAACCCCAACCATCCTACACTCTCACGCTAACCAACCATCCTAGACTGTCACGCTAACCACTAGACACTGAGGCTCAGTCACACGCTACTGTCACTGTGACACCTAAGGTACTGAAGGTACTATGGACTCTGTCACGCAACACACTGGGGCGCTCTGACCCACTGTACTGGTACTGAAACAAACAGTCTGACCCACTGTACTGGTACTGTTACACTCTGACCCACTGTACTGGTACTGAAACAAACAGTCTGACCCACTGTACTGGTACTGTTACACTCTGACCCACTGTACTGGTACTGATACAAACAGTCTGACCCACTGTACTGGTACTGTTACACTCTGACCCACTGTACTGGTACTGATATAAACACTCTTACCCAATGTACCGATAACGATACCAACACACTGACCCAGTGTACCGGTACTGATACACACTGACCCAGTTCACTATGCTAATGCAGGTCCTCATGCCCAATGTCCTGCAGGTTTTAGGTCTTGCCCTCTTAAAAAAAGTTTTCTTTTTTTTTAATTTAAAAATACATTTTAAAAAAAGTTGTGGATGTGAAGATGTACCGACGTCATTCATGTGCGTCTGTGCTGCGAATGACCGGTGCAGAGGATAGCCATTAGCATGTAGCTCTTAGCATGTAGCCTTTAGAATGTAGCTCATGCAGGTGTATGTGTTGACAACAAATTAGAAAGTTAGTCAAACATACTTGCCAGTGTTGATCTTAGAGTAGTTTAATATTAACACGACCACCACCCCTGCCCCACCACCCAAACAAGACCATTGTCAATACAAACTCAGTTAAAAACAACTACTTTAAGAAATTTACAGTTTTAATGAGTACTGCAATAATAATAATAATGTATATATATATATATATACACACACACACACACACACACAAAACACACACACATATACTTTTTTTCATTTAATGTTATTCTGTAATGTTCAGATTGTTAAATTTTTTGTTATTTATATAGCTCAACTTTAATGGTGATTTAAGTCTTCTTATTAATTATGATGAATGGTCCTCTATGGTAACTCAATCTGCACTCTTAAAAAAACTGACTGTAGTATTTTGACCAGCATGTGGTGCAGGAGTGCACTTTTGCTTTCTTCCATAGCTGTAGGCCTATAATGTGAAGTCATGGGGAGCTTCAGTCTCCAACCCTTCTGGGAGGCAGAAAATTAATTAATGGTATTCAATGGGAAATAAAATGCTAAAATGGTATCTGGTTTGTCATGTGCACTGAATCACAAGCATGTTGTAACTCATAATAAATGATAATTATTGGAGTGCATTTGAACTGCTTCTGTTAACCAACGGCTGATTCATATGTGAGTAAAACCATTAATAATTTGGACTACACGCCTGGCGCACATGTAACGTCACCACAGACTTCACACCTCAGCTGAGCGGAGTGTGACATCACATATGCACCGCATTGTAGTCTCTTACTAAGTCCACATAAAACTTCCCATCAAAAACGGGTGGTATGATTCAGATTCAGATTCAACTTTATTGTCATTGCACATGTCACAAGTACAGAGCAACGAAATGCAGTTAGCATCCAACCAGAAGTGCATAGCAGTGAATAAATATAGACTTTGTAAATAGGGTTGTTGTGTGAGTGAGAAAAGGGGGTGGGGTTATTGGGGGGTTATTGGGGGACAGAAATGCCTATGCCACATCAAATATTTCTTATTAAACCGCTATCATATGTGAATTTCAGAGCACCTGTTAAATGGAATCAGAATTTAGCTTGACTCGCTCCATTCACTCCCATTCATATTATTTGTGAGCTAAGCACCCATGGACCAGAAGTAGAAGGGCGTGACCTCTCTATGTAAATAACGAATCTCGTCTGTTGTTGATCACCTGGAGATTTCTAGAGTTGTGGAACCCCCCCCCCCCCCTCCCCCCTCCCAAGGGCAGGTTGCACTGGTGTGACCTCAATTTTTTTTTAGTTGCACTTTTGAGAATTTAGGTCACATGTGCGACCAAATTGGTGGCACTCTAGAGCCCTGCTCAACTCTGAGTATATGGTCACACATGTGACACTAAAATTGAGTTCTTTTTTACTTTTATTTGTCAGTTTAGTCCAAAGGCCAATATTTGCAGTGCACAGCGACATGTTAGACTGACCTTTATTGCAGTGTAATACACCCTAAAATAATCACCATATTGACTTAAAAAATATCCCTAATTTTAGTCTCCTCACTATTAACCAATGTATCTATTACAGTCAGTTATATATGGCATTAGTAGAGTTAATTCACGTGCTGGGAAACAGGTGTTGAGGTTGTTGGGGTGGAATGCTGCTCTTGTGTAAGCACTAACGAAAGCCAATAATGTCATTATTTACCAGGAAGTTTTCTGTCATGCTATGAACTGAAAATCTGAATGAACCAGCCAAGCTTCCAAGCCAATGAATAACAACTAGACACAGAAGATACACAGAATACACAGAAGTATTTCTGTTCAACGTTCGCAGCATAGAAAGTAAATGACTGAGGTAGGAGTGTGAAGAGCCACAGAAAAGGAAATGGAATTTATTTCTGCACAACTAGAAACATATAAATACAATATATAGAAAGTAACTGAAAGAAACTGACGAAATGGGCTCATTGAACATTAACACTTAATTACTTTTTAATGAATGATAAAATACCAATTATTAGCATTAGCATAGTAATTATTAGCAAAGAGAAAAACGGCAGAATTTTTGAGTCAATATTTTATTCTTTCTCTGCAGCCATTTTTCAGTTTGAGTGTAAATCTGCTCAGACACTGCAGATGATACCACAACAAATATTAAAGGAGTCATTCCATGATTATTGTATTAATATTTCTGTGTTCTCCATTGTTAATCTCTCCCAATATTGGTTGGGGGTGATTTTTGTAATCACTGTGTGTGTGTGTGTGTCCACAGAGACATATCATGCTATAACTCAATGAATACTTGAGATATGACCATGAAATTACATGGGCATATGCATATAGTTAAGGTGGATCAGATGCATAGATCCATTTGAGTAAAGGTCAAATGTCAAGGTCACTAACTAAATCACATTATTCATTATAACTCAAGAATGGAGGGTCACAGAACTTTCAGATTGGTAACAAATGATGTTAAATGAAGATTTCTACAATTCTTATAATTGGTGTTATCTGGAGGTCAAAGGTGACATGTAGCAAAATTAACTTGTGTAACACTGTGTGTGTGTCAAGCATAGACATATCACGCAATAACTTAATCAATGCTGGATATATTATAATATTACACGCACTGATGCATATATACAGTGAAGAAAATAAGTATTTGAACACCCTGCTATTTTGCTATTTCTCCCACTTAGAAATCATGGAGGGGTCTGAAATTTTCATCGTAGGTGCATGTCCACTGTGAGAGAGATAAACTAAAAAGTAATATCCAGAAATCACAATGCATGATTTTTTAACGATTTATTTGTGTGATACAGCTGCAAATAAGTATTTGAACACCTGTGTATCATCTAGAATTCTGACCCTGAAAGACCTGTTAGTCCACCCATTAGAAGTCCACCTGCACTCCATGTATCATCCTGAATCAGATGCACCTGTTTGAGGTCGTTAGCTGCATAAAGACACCTGTCCAACCCATACAATCAGTAAGACTTTAAATTGTAACATGGTAAAGACCAAAGAGCTGTCCAAAGACACCAGAGACAAAATTGTCCACCTCCACAAGGCCGTAAAGGGCTACGGAGCAATTGCCAAGCAGCTTGGTGAAAAAAGGTCAGCTGTTGGAGCAATCATTAGAAAATGGAAGAAGCTAAACATGATGGTCAATCTCAATCGGAGTGGAGCCCCATATAAGATATCACCTCGTGGGGTCTCAATGATTCTAAGAAAGGTGAGGAATCAGCCCGGAACTACACGACAGGAGTTGGTCAATGACCTGAAAAGAGCTGGGACCACCGTTTCCAAGGTTACTGTAGGTAATACACTAAGACGTCATGATTTGAAATGATGCATGGCACGAAAGGTTCCCCTGCTTAGACCAGCACATGTCAAGGCCCGTTTTAAGTTTGCATATGACCATTTGGATGATACAGAGGAGTCATGGGAGAAAGTTTTGTGGTCAGATGAGACCAAAATAGAACTTTTTGGTCATAATTCCACTAAGAGTGTTTGGAGGAAGAAGAATGAAGAGTACAATCTGAAGAACACCATCCCTACTGTGAAGCATGGGGGTGGTAGCATCATGCTTTGGGGGTGTTTTTCTGCACATGGGACAGGACAAGTGTACTGTATGAAAGAGACGATGACTGGGGCTGTGTATTGTGAGATTTTCGGGAACAACCTCCTTCCCTCAGTCAGAGCATTGAAGATGGGTCATAGCTGGGTCTTCCAAGACGACGAAAATCTTTGGAGGGAGGTCAAACTCTGTGTTTCTTAGCGACAGCCCAGAAACCTGACTGATCTAGAAAAGATCTGTGTGGAGGAGTGGGCCAAGACCCCTCCTGCAGTGTGTGCAAACCTGCTGAAAAACTACAGGAAACCTTTGACTTCTGTAATAGCAAACAAGGGCTACTGTACCAAATATTAACATTCATTTTCTCAGGTGTTCAAATACTTATTTGCAGCTGTATCGCCCAAATAAATCGGTAAAAAATCATGCATTGTGATTTCTGGATTTTTCTTTTTAGTTTCTCTCTCTCACAGTGGACACAATTTCAGATGCCTCCATGACTTCCAAGTGGGAGATCTTGCAAAATAGCAGGGTGTTCAAATACTTATTTTCTTCTTCTTATATGTATATAATGAAATTATCAAGATTGCAAAAGGTCAAAGGTAAAGGTCACATTTAGCAGAAAGGTGAAAATTTCATCATTGGCTCTAATTCAAGAACAGGTTGTCATAGAAACTTGAGGTTGGCACAAAACAGGGGTATTCTCTGAATACTTGTTTTCACAGGGTTTAATGTGTGGACATCCACAGTCCAGCTGTTCCACAGCTTCACTCCATTCACAAACGTTTCCTAGATATCTGAAGTGTGTGTGTGTGTGTGTGTGTGTGTGTGTGTAGAAAAAAGTGAACTAAAACATAGATTGCAGATCAGTTGTCTGTACACACAGATGCTGGTTCTGGGGATGGTCAGCAGCTTTAATGAGCTGTGTTTGGGTCTAATGAAGTTGTAGCTTGTAGCGGCTGACGCATCATTGATAAAAACTTTTTTTTTTTTTTTTAATCCCCTCCTCTTGTTCTACCATCCCAGAAAGATCAATGGCAGATCTTCACAAACCACTTCTGGAATCCCTGGTCTTGTATAAGCAACGGCCCACCCTGCTTTCTGCTCTGTGTGGCCTGGAGCGTTGCGTGTGAAAGTATGGCCCTGCCCACACCGCTCAGCACTTTGGCCCCCTGCGATTTGGGCATCAACTCCCTGACCACCAGTCTGGGAGCTCTAGATTAAAATAAAAACTCTAAAAGGTAAACACCGCTTCCACAATTGATATCGCTTTGGCCTTCCGCGCACACTGGGACAACACGGCTTCCTGTTGGGGGGGGTTTCCTGTGCCGAGCGGGAACGAGGGAGGGAGAGAGAGAGAGAGAGAACAAGAGGGTAGAGGGAGGCACCAAAGCTGTAGGAGCAGACGCACAACGGGAGGGGGGGTGGATGTTTATTGATCTAAGTCACACACATATTGTAAAGAGGAACTTTTGGTACAAGTGTTTAGCACGCTATGGGAATCTGAGAGGGGGGAGTGGAGAGTCATAGCAGGTCAGTGTTTTGTCCCATACTCAAACTTTCAATGGAAACTTTTAGCACAGAGTCAGTAGGATCACACTATGTCTGCACATTCTAAACCTGACTGACACAAAGTACACTGCACTAACTCATCCTTTTTTTTTATGACCAGTTTTAAATTAAATGAACAAATACACAACAATAAAATACAGTTAGGATCACAGCACTATGTGAATGTACTACACCCACACCAATTAAAAAAAAAAAAAAAAAAAAAAAAAAAAAAAAAAATATATATATATATATATATATATATATATATATATATATATATATATATATATATACACATACACCAAAAAACAGGGGGGGGGGTTCCTACAGAAAAAAAGGTTGCGTTGGATGACCTCTGACATCTCCCACATCAATAACATAAATGAGGGTCAAATCACTAAATGAACATTTCAAATAAACAGTTTTCTCTGATGGTGCAGTTCATGTGGTCTTTTTGGTTTCCTTGTTGGGGGGAGTCATCTGGGTCTGTATATGTGGTGTTCATTTGCTCATAGAAAATAAGAACAGGGGCAGTTCTTCACTGATTTTATCTGCCCGCGTGCAAGGGTGGGCCAGGAAGGGTCAGGGGGTGAAGGTGGCTCATGGGTCCAGCTGCAAGCATTACCAGCTTTCCAAAAATTATGAGATGAAAAGTCAAAATTTCAAGTCACTAAGCACAGCCAGAATTAATCTATATATAGATTGTACTGTGGGTAGTGGAGAAAACTAAAGCCTTTCAAGTGCACCTTATAGTCCAGAAAATATAGTATAGGATTTTGAGTATGTCCATGAGTGCTGTTGCCACTGTTCCAGTTTTATATTCTAGTCACAGGAAAAGCAGCAGTAAAGACAGAGGTCATTTTTACAACCAGACTGCAGAGTATTGCATATTATATATCAGCCAAACTCTGCTGACCTTTGACGTGTCCATTGTCTGGTGATCCCAAGTGTGAAAGTGAAGTAACTTTAAGTGTTTGAGGCAGTGACCACAGAGATGTCCAAGCAGACTTCCTGCCAACTGGATGTTGACGACAGGAAATGCCCTTTTTCACTCTTATCTAATCAGGAAGGTTGAGTTGAACAGTCTATTTTTTTTCATGACACCAACGTCACCACGACATGTGACTGCAGAAATCTGCTCATCTGACTTATTTTACCAACGTTCCTATGATAATACCGTATTTTCTGCACTATAAGGCATACTATCAACAAATGATTTATTTTAGAGGTTTTTTCATATACAAGGTGCACTGGACTATGAGGTGCATTAAGTAAAGTCAAAACCATGAGACAAAGTCAAAATGGTGAGATAAAAAGTCTAAATTCCCAGTCACTAAGCACAACCAGAATGAATCCCTATATAAGACGCAGGGTCGTTTTTGGAGAAAATTAAAGCCTTTTAAGTGCACCTTATCGTCTAGAAAATACAGACCGAGCGTGGCTAACATTTATCTCATATTGACTCCAGACCTGCAATTAATATGTTTGAACATTTTATGCTTTCAGTTTTAAATGTTCGATTATAAACCGTACAGTCATTCCAAAAAGATGACACACAGTATATATTAAAATATTACATATATTAAATATGTTATAGAAACTAAACCCACAAATGTCTCCTAATCTGCTTATTTATAGAATAATTATCTGCCACACAGGAACAATGGCCTCAAGTTGATTGATAAAACATCTTCTTGATATTAGAATAGAATTAAGTACAACAAATTTATTGTGAAATTGCAAATTGCATTAAACATTAAGACAGTAGAAAACTGACATTTGTTTTAGACTAGTCAAACATAGTTAAAAATTTTCATCATCAAACCCCTGATTTCAACTTATTTACCATTTTACTCATTTATTTGTTAATTGATTTATTGATCATGGTCAACACACAAAAACATTATTGTACTCAGCTATTTTATGCATTTACTTTTATTTTATTACAATTATTATTTATTCATTTATTTGTTTTCTTTTTTTTTGATTTGGTAAATCTTAATTTGTTCCAACAATTGTGGGATAATGATTGGGGGGGGGGGGCTGATGTAAAGCACTTTGTGCTACATGCACCATGTATGAAAAGAGCTATATAAATAAAGTTTGATTGATATATTGTATAAGACAGATGGAAAACAGAGCTTGAATGTGATCTGGTTGTATATGTCCATCATTCATCTGTAACACATGCTGGGACAGAAAAAGTCAGAATAAATGACCTTTAACAATCATAGTTTAAATCAGTGTTTCCCAACCCTGGTTCCCTGAGGAACACCATCCTGCAAGTTTTAGATGTTTCCCTCTTTGCACAAACCTGATGGTCATTATCAGTCTTCTGCAGAGCTGGATGACAAGCTGATCATTTGAATCAGGTGTGTTTGGAGAGGGATACATCTGAAACATGCAGTTCCTCAAGGACCAGGGTTGGGAAACACAGATTTAAATCACCAAGTATTTCACTGGTGTGTGGAAATAGAAATGATGTCAGATGACTTTGCATTTTCTCATTTATGACAACATCGTGGAAGTTAAATGGGTGTTAGGAAATGTTTGTGTGTCACATTTCCTTCAGTTCATGGAAAAAAATATGTCCTTGTTGAAAGAAGAGCAGAGACACCACTGTGGTTTTTTTTAACGTCACTGCCTGACTTTAAATCTGAAACAATAGTCTGGTTCTGTGGTCGGACAAGTGGGAAATGTAGCGTCACCGTGAATAAGCAAAAGTCTGAAAATAAACAAGAGGGTTTTATGAAACTCTACAACTGTTCAAATACTGGGAACAACTACAACTTGACAAATCCTTCTCCAGTAGAATATACCAGAACATTCACAGTGTCAGTGTGTGAGCGTCAAGGTCAAAGGTTTAGTTTTGTCACTTGTCTAATGTTATGGACTTTCACTTTCATCTCACCAGTCAACTGTCACGGCCTAAATGATCAATTTTCTACAACAGTGTACATTTACTTTCCAATCACTTAATAAACAGGTGAATGTTAAATCTGTTATTAAGACCCTAACCCTTGTTTCTTTTATTTCAATAACAGTCTATATTATGTTTGTTGTATGTATGTTTTACTATGTTTATTTTATTGTACAGCATGTGTGTGTCTGCAGAGACAGATCATGCTATAACTCAATGAATACTTGAGATATCACCATGAAATTACACAAGCATAAAATAGAGCTAATGTGCTTCAGATGCAATGATCAGTTTGAGTCAAGGTCACAATTAACTAAAAGGTCAAAATCACATTGTGGGTTATAACTCAAGAATGGAGGGTCACAGAACTTTCAGATTGGTACCAAATGATGCAGAATTAAGATTTCTACAATTCTCATAATTGGTGTTATCACCGACAACCAACAGTTTTTGAGATCTCTGGAGGTCAAAGGTGACATGTGGAAAAATTAACTTGTGTAACACGTTTGTGTGTATCAAGCATAAACATATCATGCTATAACTTAAACAATAATGGATATATTATAATATTACATGCACTGACACACAAGGAAATTATCGAGATTGTAAAAGGTCACATTTAGCAGAAAAGTAAAAATCTCATTATTGGCTCTAATTAAAGAACGGATTGTCATGGAACCTGGAGATTGGCACAAAATAGGGGCGAGATTAGGCATTCTCTGAATACTTGTTTACAGTGTACTTACCTCTACGTGGGACGGTGCTTGGTGCTGATGCAGGGTTGGAGCTGCTGTTTGGAACTGGAGGGAGGGAGCTCCTGTTAGTTTGTCGTCCTGTGTGTTGAGAAGTGACTTCTGTGGCACCTCTCTGATCAGACGAGGACTGGGCAGCTGCATTTTGGATATCTACAAACTGCAATTCTGTGATGTCCATGGCACTGAAGAAGGAAAGAACACATTCTGGTCATATGAAGTACGTCAAATGCCACCCAGTTGAACAGACACCTGCCATCCACAGTCAGTGTGACTGGATGTTGGTGCTTTGAATATAAGTTTATGCTGAAAATAAACTGATTCAGTGGACTTGTGTAGGAAACTGGATTTGAGGACTTATCAAGATGGAGAAGGTCAGGCTCAAATATCACTGTACACTGTTGTATGATGACAATAAAGGGTATCTATCTATCAATCTATCCACCTCAGGGGTGTCAAACTCCAGTCCCAGGGTGCCAGTGTCCTGCATGTTTTAGAAGTTTCCCTCTTCCATCATCATGGAAACTATTCCAACATTCCACTATCTTCTGCAGAGATGGTGATGAGGAGCTGGTTATTAACTGTGATGCCACCATAGTTTAGAGGAAATATTCAGAAAAATTCAAACCCAGTGTTTTTTGTTCATGGAACAGGTGCCAAAAGGAAGGAAGAATTAAAACCACTGGGACCAAATTTCAATACTAGTTCTCTATTTTTTTTTAATACATTTATTTTGCAAATGTTCCCACGTTATTTATAATTTTGTAGATATTTATTTGTTTTTGTTCATTTTGTTTATTTTTCATTTCATTATTTTTTCTTTAATTTTGCTCCATTTCTGTCTTACTTTCTTCATGTTACTTATTATTTTTGTCAGTTTATTAATCATTTTTGCTCATTTTGCTGATGACTGGCCATTTTTGTTCATTTTGTTGCTCATTTACTTTATTTTTCTACATTTCGCTTTTTATTTCATTGTTTTTTCTATAATTGCTCCATTTCTGTCTTACTTTGTTCTTTGTTACCAATTATTATCAGTTTATTATAATTTTTTTTTCATTATGTTGCTTATTCTAATTAATTTTTTTATTTTTTTTTTTACTGTGGAACTGCTAAAGTCTCAGGAGTCAAAGGGTTAAACTGAATCATGTGGAAGAGGGAAATATCTAAAGCATGTAGGACACCAGTCCTCCAGTACTGGAGTTTGACACTTGTGATCTAGACACTAGAATAAACTATATTTGGCAACAGTCAGGCTGTGATGCTGTAATTCATTCTGTGATGATGAGTCAGTGTGTTGTAAACCATACTACAGACATATTTGGAATCACTTGGATGATGTTTTGTGACCTTTGACATGATATGTGCAGTCTTTTGTTTACTTGCCATAGGTTATATATAAATACAGAATCATTTTATGTTACACATTATTGATTAGAGAAAATGCGCAAAATTTGACATTTAGCATCAGGTAGATATCAGTTGAGAAACCTTTTAATAAAGTATTCATTTAACTGACCTGAAATGGAAAGAACTGAATCATTAGATTCAGATAGATTAGATTTTATTTGTATTAGATGATTGAAAACATCCTTCATGCAAATACTGAGCCTTGAAATGAAAATTATTTAAGAGATTAAAAACAGAGTTTTATCTGTTGGTGCAGAGTTAAACCACTGTAGAAGTATACATTTGGAATTTGAGGAGCTGGCTCAGTAAGTTTGGCCTCGTTCAGACCTTGAGTTAAAATCTATATCCAGACACAAAGGTTTATCTGCTCACAAATGGCTGTGAGCCATCATTGGTGATGGAATTTGCTGTTCTAATTCAATATATACCGTATTTTCCACACAAGGCGTACTGGACTATAAGACGCACTGTCACAGAATAGTTCATTTTTGATGGGTTTTTCATACATAAGGCGGTGCAATAAGTGAAGTTAAAACAAATGAGGTAAAAACCAAAATCGTGAAATAAAATAATAATAATACATATATATATATATATATATATATATACTCAGACACACACATACATACATGTGTATGTGTAATATTTTATGTAGGAGGAAATTGGTGTCAGAGTAAGCTCAGGCAGCACAATCCACATCAAGCAACAAATAAAACCACTTATCCTAGATGGTTGTATTATGTTAGGGTCATATTTTTTTCAGTTACACAGACAACGTCAGCCGATTCCATCAATAACATATTCATGTTCACACTCTGTACTGAATCTGGACTCATGTTACTTCCACATGTCTTCAGCGTAATCAGATCTGAATGTATCATCCTCAGTGACAATATTTACATTCAGAATATGTTTTATTTCTTGAATTATTCTTAGAAAATGTCTAACAAGCAGTAGATATTTCTAATCAAATTAAATATGGCACTGTTTAAAAGTAGTGCTGAAAATGTTTATTCAATGATTTGCACAAGTTTGAAAATGGAACAGAATATAGTAAGGGTCTGCAGTCCTGTTCCTAGACCAGTGGCTCCCAACCCTGGTCCTCCAGGAACACTATCGTCCACTAATGTTTTCTGAATGAATAGTTTAGTATAAATATTCATGAAATTTCAACTTTATTAAAACTGTGTTTTTACTGAGTTTTGAACATGTGTCAAAAAGGAAAAATTAAAACTGCTGGAACCAAATTTCAAAACTAGTTTTCTTTTTTTTTTCTTTAGTAAAATTTTTTGGGGAAAATAATCCATGTTATATATAATTTTGTAAATATTTTTTTTCATTTTGTTTATTTTTCTACATTTTGTTTTTAATTTTCTAAATGTTTTCCCTTCACATCTTATTTGTTACTAATTATTTTGTCATTTTATTATAACTTTTTGTTCATTTTACTGATGACTTTGTTCATTTTGTTCCTTTTTTTTTTTTTTTTTTTTTTTTTTTTTTTACAGTGGAGCTGCAAACGTTTCAGGAGATAAACTGAATCACATGGAAAAGGGAAATATCTAAAACATGCAGGACATAGGCCCACCAGGACTGGAGTTTGACACCTGTGACCTAAAACATGTAGGATTGTGTTCCTCTGGGACCAGGCTTGAAAAACACTGTCCTACAAAGCTGCTATCCCGCATGATTTAGACCAGTGGTTCCCAATCCTGGTTCTCGAGGAACACTATCCTGCCTGTTTTAGATGTATCCCTTTCCAAATACATCTGATTCATATCATCAGCTGATCATCAAGCTCTGCAGAACCCTGATAATGAGCGTCAGGTGTACTGGAAGAGGGATATATCTAAAACATGCAGGACCAGGGCACTGAGGACAAGGATTGGGAACCACTCTTTTAGATGTAGCCTTCTTCCAAAACACCTGAATTAAATCATCAGCTGATCATCCAGCTCTGCAGAACCATGGTAACTACCCTCAGGTGTGCTGGAAGAGGG
Source organism: Siphamia tubifer (assembly GCA_020466265.1). Classification (NCBI taxonomy): domain Eukaryota; kingdom Metazoa; phylum Chordata; class Actinopteri; order Kurtiformes; family Apogonidae; genus Siphamia; species Siphamia tubifer. Next base: position 26,533,314 of record CM035785.1, on the reverse strand, counting down.
ATACATCTAAAACATGCAGGACAGTGGGCCCTGAGGACCAGAGTTGAAGACCACTGATCTTAAACATATAAGATAGTAGTTCTCTGGGACCAGGGTTACAGACCCCTGGAATATACTAGTTAGATGTCACCTGTCAAATTCAGAATAATAGTGGAATTACAGTGTCCAAGTAAACATCCTGTCCATTTTCTGCCTGTGTTCACATGTTAATGCCAGATCTGAATAAACACCTTCATGTCCATCGTTGTCCTGTTTTACCTGACGGTGACCTCAGGAACAGGACACCTCATCCCATTGTGGAATGGTTGTCTCAGGGTGATTGTCTGGCTGTTCTGATCCACAGAACTCACTTCTCCCTGGTAGACCCCCAAAGCCGCTCCACAGTTTATAGAAACAACACTCCCCACCCATGACGTGGCCATTCTCCTCTGCTTCTGCTGAGATAAAAACCCAACAACACCTTCATCACTATTTAAAACTTTTACAGAAGTTGGTTGTTGGACACTTGTTTTCTATACCGAAGCAATTAGCTCCTCAGCAAACACCGTTGTTTTTTCTCCTGTTATTAAAGGAGAATTGAAAAAAAAACCCTAACTTTTTTATAGTGTTCACGTGTGACATTGTGCTAAAAATGTTAAATTCAGTTTCATTTACCAGTGGGCAGTGATGTTAGCTAAGCTAACAATACCATGGCTTTAGTTTAGCTAGCAGCCTGGACTCTTTTCATACTGCTTCTTCATATTGTCCTTATCTTACAACCTGTATAAACTACTTCAAAACAAAACCCGTGTTCCAAACGTATGCAGTTTCTTTACCTTATCGACAGTGTGCAGTCCAGAACCACACAACCCTGCAGCTGTTTTTCTCTAACTTTTCCCGTGTTCACCGGCTACGTCACTTCCGCTTTCTGCCACATGGGTTTGTTGTGATTTTATTTTGTAAAGCAACGGATTATGTGAGTTTAACTTCTAACCAAAGTTCACCTTATTCAGTCTTAAAGTGTTCAGAGTTCAGAATTATGTTCAGTAGTAAAGTATAAATGTTCCCTCAGACCTCCAACCTTTCATTTTTGTCTAATTTAATTTAATTTAATTTAATTTAATTTAATTTAATTTAATTTAATTTAATTTAATTTAATTTAATTTAATTTAATTTAATTTAATTTAATTTAATTTAATTTAATTTAATTTAATTGTCTGAAAATGTAATACACATGAACAATGGGGCAGCATTTAAAACCGGAATAGCACCAAAAAGCATGTTTCCATTGTGGTCCCTTACAAAAATAAAATACATTATTAAAACAACAGCAAAAGAAATAAAACATGTAAAAACACAACACCAAATGTACACAATGCAATAATTAAACATAAATAAAATCTTGTTCTTCATGGTGCCTCAGCTGGTTAAAAAGATGTTCTATAACAGCTTTTTTAAAATGGTTAAAATTCAGGATGGTTCTAACTGTTGAAGGAAGACTGTTCCAAGCCTGAATACCAGTGAATAAAAACGTGGATTTTCCTTTATTTTTTTCCCTTACTTTTCTGCTGGCAGCAATTACACTCTTCCTTGTACAATAATAATCTTTTTATGTGTAATAGTGATCTTTTATGGGTAATAATGATCTGTGTGTGTGTGTGTGTGTGTGTGTGTGTGTGTGTGTGTGTGTGTGTGTGTGTGTGTGTGTGTGCGTGTGTGCGCTTGTATTCCTATTTTTCTGGGGACATTGATTTGTTTACACAGTCACACTATGGGGACCAAAATTCAGGTCCCCACGAGGGTTAAATATAAATAAAGGTCCCCACTCATAAAATAGAAATGATGTGATCCTATATACATTAATTTGTTTTTTCCAGAAGTCATCATAACATAGCATGAGGGAAACAGATGCAAAGTGAAACAAGTATTTTTCAAACGTCTGAAAATATCTTTCAGTTTTACAAAAATATATATTTATTTTTATGTGTGTTTTTTTTATTATTATGTATTTATTTAATTTCACTTCAGATCAAATTCAGCTGAATATGGCCCCTGCTCTAGAAAAAGTCCCTCATGTCCTTAACCAGAAGTCGGATAAGTTTAAGAGGATCTGGGAACCTGTACAATCCTTTTTACAAAGACTCTGACCTCTCATCTGTCCCTGGAGAACTGGAACTGTTGGCTTTTTTCATATATATATATATATATATATATATATATATATATATATAAATAAATAAATATATATAGAATGTTTTTATTTACCCGTTGTCTTTTTATTGACTTATTTTACTATATTTGTATTACACAGCACTTATTGTTTTGGAGTGGTTTTTTTTTTAATTTGTTTGCTTTTTTGTTTTATTACTTTAATAAATACTTTTTTAATAAATACTTTTAATAAAACTTTTTTGTTTTATTTATTTGTTTTATGTACTTATAAAACCAAAATAAAACAACACAGAGAATATTAAAAAAATAATGATGTTCAGTATTGCATTTTGAATTTCAACACCCCAACAACAGAAAAGAAAGATATTGCACCATATTTTATATTAATTTATTTTGTGTTGATGACAGTTGATTCACATACATGTAATACAATCATTGAAAAATCATAGGAAAAATAGAAAATAATAATTATATAGTCTACTAATATATTCCAAAATTGCATCAATGGTTTTGGTATATAGACTATTTCACATCAAATATATATAAATGTTCAGCTCATTAACAATGACCATAATAAAATATAAGAATGTAATATACAGTCAAAATCACATTTTGGGATACAAACATAACTTCAGTGTCTTACATCCACAAAATAATTATATTGTGTAGATTTCTTAATAATGGATTTGGAGTCACAGAAGAAAAATAGCAGTGGCCTACAGTAAATATCGCCTGTCCTGTAACATGTTCAACGTGTGTCTTCAGTGATCAGTTGTGCTTTCAGTGCTTTTACAAATGAACTGGAAGCAGGTTTTTATTTTTCACCTGATGACAGCGGAGGAGCACCACCACATATCTCCTTATACTTCTGTCAGAACCGACCATATGTAGGAATATTGTTAGAAAAAACAAAAACTGACATATAAACCTACTCGTCTGTGTTTAGCTTTAATGTCGTTGGCTGTTTGTGTTAGATCTGGTAGCCAGGTCTTTATTTTCTAACAAATTGACGTCTGGACTCTGAACCAAACAGTGTCAGAGTCAGCTGATACGACCTTTGACCTTTTATCACTGTACATTCTAAAGCATCTTCACTGCTCATCTGGCTCTCATGGTTGCTCTCAGATGACAGCGCTTGTGCTTCATTGTGAGGCCGTACTCTGGTGTCATGTCTAGCGGCTGACCAGGCATGGTGTGGAAGTGCAGCTTCTGGATAATGATAGCCAAGAACAGGTATACTTCATTTCGTGCAATGACTTCACCGATGCAGCGCCTCTTTCCCATGCCGAACGCCGTCACTTTCTCCCCTTCCAGCTTGTTCACCTCTGTGCCGTCAGGACTCAGGAAGCGCTCGGGGTTAAATGAGGACGGATCTTTCCACAGCTCACTGAAAATGATGAACAATCACACATCAAACCCAGGTTCACTTTCAGGTTCAACTTGCTCAAATTGGTAGCGTAGCTGCGCTAGCCCCCCCCCAGTGGCAGAAAATCTAATGTGCTACCGTAGTAGTCTAGTTATAGCCTAGGATCTAGTCTGTCCCCAGTGGCCGCAAATGGTATTTGCTACGGGGAGACAGACTAGACAGCCTCGTATCTGAAAATCCAAAATGGACCAGACCAATCAAATCGCGAGGGGCAGGATTGGAGCCCGTCCTGCCTCATGACGACACAAATACGACACGTAATGTTGTAGTCGCAGAAACGTAGCAGCTAGCACACATTGCCGTAACACCAGTTGCTAGCTGCTAGACAACATGGCTCATCACCAGGAACAACCATTCGAGCTGGCATTGGCAGCAACGCTAGGTGATTTAAAATTACAGTTTTCCCTGCGAGAGGAGCAGAAAACGGCACTTAAGCTGTTTTTGGAGAAAAGGGATGTTATCGGAGTTTTGCCCGCCGGGCATGGCAAAAGTTTGATTTATCAGCTGGCTCCGCTAGTGGGACGACGCATGGGTCTGCACAACCCGCTGGTGATCGTTGTGTCACCCCTTTTAGCCCTAATGGATGACCAGTTGCAAGAGGCAGAAAAACTGGGAATACGAGCAGCACAACTCGGCAAAGGCGACCCGGAGGAGATACGAAGCGGCCGGTGCCAAATAGTGTACGGGAGTCCTAGCTAAGCTGCTGCACTCGTTTTGAGACTACATTCTGGTGTGTTCTTCTGGTGACGCTGTCTACGAAATCCATGTTCATCGCTCTGATTGGTTGGCTCTGACTGGTTACCCATCCAATGGCGTGGCGTTGTGTAAAGAGAAAACTTGACAGACAGCGGTTATCCTGCCCACAAATTCGCCTAGACTTTCTAGACTCTCCCCCGTAGCAAATACCATTTGCGGCCACTGGGGAGAGTCTAGATCCTAGGCTAGTCTAGTTACGCTCAATGTAATTTTTGGCAAGATTTCCCTGAAACCAATTACTGTGAAGTGTGGGGAGCTTAAGTCTCCGCCCCTTCCAGGTGGCTCATGGGGCCTGAGATCGGAAAATTAATAAATGGTATTCAATGGGAAATAAAATGCTAAAATAGTATCTGGTTTGTCATGTGCCCTGAATCACACACGTTGTACCTCATAATAAATTATAATTATTGATGTGTGTTTCAACTGCTTCTGTTAACCAATGGCTGATTCATTTACGAGTAAATAATTTGGACTACATGCCTGGCATGCATGCGACATCACCACAGAGTCCACACCACAGCTGAGTGGAGTGTGACGTCATATACGCGACACATTGTAGTCTCTTACTAAGTCCACATAAAACCTAATGTCACGTTTGCTCTCCATCAAAAATGGGTGGTCTGCCTATGACACATCAAATATTTGTCATTAACCACTATCATATGTGAATTTCAGAGCACTTTATCTTGACTCACTCCATTTACTCCCATTACATTTTTTTCTGAGCTAAACACCCATGCACCGGAAGTAGAAGGGCGTGACTGAGGCTCTCTATAGAGTCAGAGCGCGGGTGTAACAAAGTGATACTGTGACGATTGGGAGAGAAACGAGTGGAAAGAACCATAGAAGAAGAACAACAACGGGTGGAGATTTCCTTTTATCAAAGATGAGTGAAGAATGTGAGAACACGTCAGCAATTTTTTATTCTTTTTACAGACGCGACAACAGTCGTTCAACTGCATAATCCACTATTTTCTTTAATCCTTCTTAACTTTCTCTGGACTCCTCTGTGAACTAGAGGGTCAGATTTAATATGCCAGCATCCATAAAATTAAAAACATTTTAAAAGATAAGGTTTTACCTGCTGGCATCCCCTGACTATGAAGTACCACTAGACCCATACATGGAATGAATAGGGATAGCGCTGTTAGGCTACACTAGGCTAGGCTAAGGCTAAGGCTAGGCTAAGGCTAAAAAATTGGGTGTTTAAAACAAATCAGGTTTAATAGGATGTTTACAAAACTTTGCCATCTGATTTAGGAAAAGTTCTGCACTACAGTCAGTGAATTTAGAGCCAAACAAAGTGAAAGCATCAAACTTACGGGTCATGGTTGACCTGCCACTGATTGATGAAGACGCAGGTGTCTTTGGGAATGAAGAAACCATTCAGGGATGTGTCTTTAGTGGTGCTAAAAAATAAAAAAAACACAACACATATTCAATCCAACACTGATAGTATATTTGACATCTATGATATACAGCGGTACCTCTACTTACAAAAGACCCAGCTAACAAGTATCCAAGTAACAAAAAAACCTTTGCCGTTCATTTTTCATCTCTGAATATGAAAGAAAATTCTATTTACGAAATTAAACTGAAACTCCTGAGACATAAATACAGTAATGTATGTACATTACTATACGTAACTACGTACTGTATGTAGCATCCCATTGGTTGTGCCACCCATGATGCTTTTCGTTACCCTTTGACCCTCATTCATCACAGTTACTGTTGTTTCCTGAGTCATTTTAATGGTTTAATGTTCAGGCAGTGAAGACCCATTTAACCCCTGAGACGAATCAAATACATCTAAAAATCTTTGAACACATATTTCATACAAAATTAGTAAAAAAAAATGTAATCCTTTTTAAAGGGTTTAGGGGGTAGTATTGGGGGTCTTGGAATGAATTAGGCCTTTTACATATAAAATGCAACTCTATTTACGAAAAATTCACAGTACGAAAACACTTCTGGAAAGAATGAATTTCATAAGTAGAAGTTCCACTGTATTTAGATTTTGGACGGACTTAAAACAGAATGCTACGCTCATGCCCTGCAGAAAGAAGCTTACCAGTGTGGGATAGTGAAGGGCAGGAAGGAGGAGTGGCGGAAGATCTCCAAGATGAAGGCCTCCAGAAGAGGTAAACTGTGTTTGTCCGAAAGACGGGGTGTACGCTCCAATCCCACCTTTTCCTCTGCGAAGTAAAAAATCATGTATTATGACGTCAGCATTTAGAATATGATGTGATTCAGTTATCTGCAGCATTTTGAATTTGACCAGAAAATGTTGAGTTTGGTGCAAATGTTACGACATTATTGTCAACACAATAAACACCAGACTAAGCAACACCCTTTAATTATATGTGCACATTAAAACACTACTGCACTTCCCAAGTGCCATATTTTTTGGACTATAAGGCGCACTTAAAAGACTTTAATTTTCTCCAAAAATGACAGAGCACCTTATATATGGATTCATGCCGGTTGTGCTTAGTGACTGTGAATTTTGTAATAATTTTGACTTTTTATCTCATAATCTAGATTTTTTATCTCATAATTTTGACTTCATTTAATGCGCCTTATAGGCCAGTGTGCCTTTTAGTGTAGAAAATAGGTAAGTCTATGAATGAAAGGTTAAAAAGGTGAAAATGAATTAAAGTATTTGAGCTATACTTACTTATTTCTTCAAAGAGCCTCTGCTGAATGTCTGGGTATGCCACCATATACATCACACACCAGGACAGGGCCGTAGAAATGGTATCAAAACCTACGACACAACCACAAACACTGTCACAATGTGTTTGGAAAATCGTTATTGTTCAGTAACAATGTGTGATAAAAATTACTGGACTGAACGTACCAGCTCCAAACAGATCATTGACGATTCCAACAATCTTATCATCTGACATCTGAACATTACAGTTCTCATCCAACTTCCTGTCCTCACAGTGGTCGATGAGGGAGTCAGTGATGTCACGGATATTATCCTGAAAACACAGTTATCTACACTTTCAGTCAAGCTTCAATAAACAATCACTCTACTTCATATTTGTTTAATATCCCCCTGACACCCAACAAAGTCAAAGGTTCAGCTGCTTTTTTATACATTAAACCATTATTTTGATTTTAAACTGCACAATAAAATGTTTTTTTTTTTTTTCAAATACCGTATTTTCCACACTATAAGATGTACTGGACGTTAAGGCACATTAAATGAAGTCAAAATTTTGAGATAAAAAGTCCAAATTATGAGATAAAAGGTTAAAATTATGAGATAAAACGTCAAAATTATGAGATTAAAAAGTCAGTTATGTGATTAAAAAGTCAAAATCATGAGATAAAAAGTCAAAATTATGAGATAAAATGTCAAAATTATATGATTAAAAAGTCGAAATTATGTCGTAAAAAGTTAGTTATGTGATAAAAGGCCAAAATAATGAGATAACTTATTATCTAGAAAATACAGTACATTTTTCACAAATATTTTTATTTATTTATAATACATTTTTTAATGAAATGTCATTTACAATGTCCATATTTTTGGACACAGAGTATTTTTTAATTAAAACTGTGAAACTTTTGTCTCCTACAGAGGACAAACATGCAGAAATGCTTGGTCTCAGGAGGACGTAGGAATGCGTGGCGTACCTTGTCATAGCTGGCATAGTGCTCCGTAACGATCTTTTGTACAAATTTGGTGAAGCGGAAGTTGATGTCCAGAAACTTCTTCATGGTGGTGCTGGGCAGGTACTGAAGAAAAGGGATGAAGTCTGCAGGGTTTCCACTCCCTACCACCTGTCCAAACTCATCACTCAGGTTCACCAAGCTCACCAGCTCTTGGTCGTCGTGATCGTAGCGTCGGCCGAAGCACATTCCGCAGATCACGTTGGCGACGGAAACGACAATGTGTCGGAAGGGGTCGAAGCTACCGTCGGCCTCCATGACGTTGTTTAGCTGTTTGACCAGATACTCTCCCTCTTTGCAGATGTGTTCCTCTAACATACAGGTGTACTCTGGGGTGGTGGCCTCCAAGGTGGAGAAGGATCGCAGAGCGCTGTAGGCTAGCTTTCTACGGGCCCGCCAAACGCCCGCCTGGTCCGTACTGAAGGCCAGACTCTTTCCGTCGTTGATGAACTTGAAGCTGTACAGGTCCGGTCTGCCTGCAAAGTCTTCACCTTGCTTAATGAGAGCCTGTCGAATTGTTTCATTCCCGCTCAGCACCACCACGGGACGCATGCCAATCTGGATCTGGAAGACAGGGCCGTAGCGTTTGCTCATGGCAGTCAGACTCAGGTAAGGTCTGTTCCCCATCTCCAGGACATTTCCGATGATGGGCAGGGGCTTTGGACCTGGAAGACGACGAAGGCCGGCAGGAATCTTGGTGTTGAAGAACTTCAAGACCAGGTAGACCAGACACACTGCTGCTATGGCAACCAAACTCTCAGACACCGACACCGATCCAATGAATGGTAGTATCATAAATGCCATGATGACAACTCCTCCTTTTTGGCTAATGCACAATCTGGGGAATTAAATACAGTAGGAGGGGCATTAAAGTAGAGAAGGCGAGGAAGAGAAGTGTTGTGCAACATGTTGACTGAATGCAGTGCACACTTAAAGACAACTCTAACTCTGAGCTCATTTGTTTAGGATTCATTCTTTTCTCCAAACATGACAACATTTTGTAATATTAGCCCCAGATCTGGCGCAAAAGCACAACAGCAGACAAACAAAGACACTAGAATGACACACAGACATAGTAAATGTTTAAAAAACTGCAGTTGCATACTTATTTCTAACTTTTTGTATTCTTATATTTGCACTATAGTGACCTAACAATGTTCCTGGACAGTTTCCTGCTCAGGCTACATGCACATGCAGACTGTCAACTTACCTTAGGTACAAGTCGACTGCAGAAAAAGTCCAAATATCAGGTAGTAGACTTCAATGTCCAACTTTTACTCTCTTCATGTCCCCAAAACACAGAATGGGCTCTTGCTTTATAGTGCAGTGTTCATGACGTAATCCCTCCCCCACTCCCTCCCTCCCTCTCTCTTTCTCTCTCTCTCTCTCTCTCTCGCTGCCATGAATGAAGTGTGCTTCAGAGGGACGTGGGTGTGTGTGTGTGTGTGTGTGTCAGATAGAGTACGTGCTTGCGTGCCGATCACAGATTTCAGTGGTTGATTCCACACCTCACAGGACAATATCATTCATAGATGTCGTGACTTGGGTTTCGTGCTTTAGGAATTTGTTGTCAATATGTGGAGGGTTTTTAAGAAACACAATGTCATCATCAGGTGTCATTTACAAAACACTATAAGTCTGGTGCATCTAACATTAGGCTGATATGTAGAGGTGGTCAAAGTACTCACATTCTGTACTTAAGTAGAAGTACAACTACTGGTGTAAAATACTCTGGTCAAAGTAGAAGTACTGATTCAACTCTTCTACTTAAGTAAAAGTAAAAAAGTACAACTTCTCAATTGGAATAAAGTACAAAAGTAAAACTGTACTTTGCTTTTTTTTTTGCCATAAATGAGATAATACTTATAGTATTTAACTAGGAAAAATCTGTAAAGTTTCATAAGTATCTATAATAGTCATATAACTATAATATATAATGTCACAGTTTCTTTCCTCCAGTTATTTTCCCTCTGAAGTGATTTCTTTTTTTTTATTGCTGTCACATCTGTTTAGTTTGAAAAAGTAATGAGTCTATTCTGAGAATATAAAGAATATAAAGTACAGATATTTATATAAATGTAAAGGGTATAAAGTACAGATATTTATATAAATGTAAAGGGTATAAAGTACAGATATTTATATACATGTAAAGAGTATAAAGTACAGATATTTATATAAATGTAAAGGGTATAAAGTACAGATATTTATATAAATGTAAAGGGTATAAAGTACAGATATTTATATACATGTAAAGAGTATAAAGTACAAATATTTATGAACACATGTAGAGAGTCAAAGTAAAAAGTTGCCAGAACTCAAGTAAAGTACAGATACCTAAAAAAATCTACTAAAGTACAGTAACAAAGCACTTTTACTTAATTACTTTCCACCTCTGGCAATATGTGTGTGTCAGTGTGTTTAGTCAGATTGTGGAATGGATGATCAAATAAAACTGTGTGTAAACATTTACACATTTAAAAGGACAATTACAGAAAGTATGTTAAATCAATATGATGATCTGGATGATTTAAAAAGTAATTCAATACATATTCCAACATCTACTGTGATAAGTTAATATAAACTATCATTATTAAGAGATATTGTATTAAATACTGTATTTGTAGTAAATATAAAGTGAATATAAATATGGCTACCTATAGTGGATTATACAAATTGGATTGTGTACGGTGACTTATAAAATAATGTGTATATAAATGATTGTGGATGTTTTGTGTAAAGGATAAATATAAATAAAAAAGTATGTGAATCATAGAATGTAGAATCTGCTGGATTATTAGTTTGCAAAAAGGGGGTGGGAGTTTATATGTTTTACTTCTTCCCACTCCTTTTTGAGTGCCATAAATATTTTTTGTTGACCATTTTGATTGATCTTTTGATGATTTTGTGCTCGAAATAAATTAAACTGAACTGAACTGAAGATATTTGTATATTTATAATTAGTATTGTGTACAGTTTCCATCACTTCTAAACTCTGCTTCAGTCTCATCAGTATTTCTTCTATTGACTGAAATAAATACACTGTAAAAACAAATCTATAAAATGTACTCAATTTATTTAATAAAAGTCAGGTAAAAATTGTCAGTCATTGAGTAGTAGTTGAATAGATTTTAGCCCATATTTTTCGTAAAATATCACTATTTTAAAAAACACTATTCAGAGAATGTCTAATCTCACCCCTATTTTGTGCCAATCTCAAGTTTCTATGACAACCTGTTCTTGATTTAGAGCCAATAATGTGATTTTGACCTTTTAGTTAATTGTGACCTTGACCTTGACCTTTACTCAAATAGGTCATTGCTTAGCTATATGTATATGCCCATGTAATTTAATGGTGATATCTCAAGTATTCATTGAGTTATAGTATGATATGTCTCTGCGGACACACACACACTCACACACACTGATTAAAATAACCTCTCTTAACCAATGTTGGGTGAGTTTAATTATAACACACTAAAAGACATAAGGTCGAATCCACTTAACATATTCAATCAGATTATACAACTAATTCCACATAAAACATGAGTGAAATTGTTATCAGTAACATGTTCATCTATTTAAATTAGGGTTGGGTGAATCACTGTCGATGTTGATAATATTGATACCAATATGAGTATTGTATCAGATCTATTACTACTCCTAAGAAATGTGTGAAGACTGAGATCTGACTATTTCAGTATTGTATTTAATTTTTTCACACAGCTACAGAGGGTCATGAAACAAATGAAGGAAAAGAAGAATGTAAATAAATAAATAAATACAATTTAAAAAGGGTCAAACACACCATAACTTTGCTGGACAACACAGAACGCTATAAAATACATCAAAAAATCTCCCAATGCATACTGGGAAACTCCCCTGGGTGCTCCTCCAACATGTCACAATATTATGGGGTAGATTTTATTATATTATTTTAAGTGTTTTGCAAATGGGTAGAATTTAGTAACAATGATGGATTGGATTTATATAGTGCTTTTTTTTTTGGCCACTCAAAGCACTTCACATTAGTGATTCATTATTCATTCGCTCTCACATCTGGTGGAGGTAAACTACATATGTATCCACAGACTGACAGAAGCATGGCAGACATTTTGCCCCTACTGCCCCTCTGACCACCACCAAACATTCATACCAGTGTGAGTGACACTGGAGGCAGGAGGGTGAAGTGTCTTTGCCCGAGGACACAATGGACTGACTAGGACAGAGTGGGATTCGAACCACCAGCCCTTTAGTTACTGGACGACCCAACTGAGACATAGCCACCCCCCGATTTTTAATAATGGGGGGCGGCTGATTATTTAAAATTAATTTACCCACTTGTAATAGATTTCAATGGTAATTATTATTGTTAATTAAAATGGAACTGATTTTCAGAGTTTATATTTACTAACCCACAAAATACTTTTTACAGTGTACCATTTTCTATTTTCTATCTATAATTTATTTCCCCCCAATGTTCCATTGTCAATGACTGCTGAATGGCACTGTTC
>CM035785.1:26500786-26515786 GCA_020466265.1 Siphamia tubifer | reverse complement strand
TTTCTAAGTAAAACTGTAAAACTTGTATCCTCTGCTGAGGACAAAATGGCTTAGTGGGTCTCAGGAGTTTAACAGAGAGTCACCAAAGAGGGAGCAAAAAATAAAATAAAATAAAATAAAATAAAATAATTTTTCTCCTTTTCATTTAAGATGTATTTTGAAGTGTCAGTTAAAATCGTCTCAAGTATTTCCAGATTTACTTCACTGCATGTCCTTCACTTATAATATTAATTATTATTTAATGTAATATTTAATTTGTCTTTAAGCATCAGTTTAATCCTGTTTCTTCTTCTGTAAATGACACATGCAGGTATGTTCAGTGTAAATGAGAACACCCTCAGAATGATTTAAGTAGGCTACATGTTGTCTGTGCTTTTGTCTTGTACTTAAGTTACTCTAAAAGTTATAAATATAATAAACAATAAAAGGTAGAAGTAGGTGTCATTAAACTGACTATTATTGAAATATCTAGAATTACATGATCCATTGTGACAAATGTGTTTCCTATTGTTTCCCCAACCCACAAACACGATAAAATAAAACTATACAATTACAAAAAAAAAAAAATCCTCTGTGAATTTAAACACATAATGCATGACTTCATAAATATCTGCAGTTTTTATTCCACTTCTGCTCTTTTTCTACCAGCTTAAAAATAAAATAAAATAAAACCACTGACAAACGGCAGATTTTACTTCATAAAATACCACGTTTTAAGGTCGATTCAAAAATTTATTTATTACTTCGTTATTAGTTAGTAATTATTATGAATGAGTTCCTTATTTGAATAATTGCTCACACGTTTAAACATTTTAATAAATACTAAAACGCGTCACATTTAATTTCCTATAATCATCTTTTTTTTTTTTTTTTTTTTTTTTTTTTTTAATGAACGTTCTTTCTAATAAAACTAGTCAAACACTGTAATATTTGAACTGAACTAAAGCTGTATCAGCTCAGAGTTATTTTTCACTGGTTTATTCAGTGTATAATCCTCTTTGGGTGTCGCTGCTCCCGGATTTTTGGCTGCCTGTCCCGGGACTCTCGCCGCGCGCCTCGGCTGCAGGTTGCGTGAGAAGCGGAGCTGGCGTCCAGAGGGGAGGGTCTGGGTCCAGAGGGGAGGGTCTGGGTCTTCTGGACAATCCTAAATCTGCTGGGTCAAGTCACGCGAAGGCAACAGCCTCTGGAAAAGACACAAGGGTCTTAAACCTGCAGAACAAAAGCACACAACAAGAGCCTGTGGGGTTTTATCCTGCTGGGGCACAAAGGTGCACATGGTTAGTCTGAGGAGTTTCTGTAAATGTGAGGAGATTACACAATGGTCAGAATAATTACATATATTCAGTTGTGAATGCTCAAAGTTTCAGAAATAGTACTACTAACTCAAATATATTTAGTTGCTGTAACATGTTCTTCTTTTTAAGTACTTCCAACAAATATTGTGGATATAAGTGAACACAATTTAACAACATAGATGAGGTTCAACTGAGTGGAATTAAGTCATTAAATGCTAAGAATGATATTGTTCTGTTATTTCTATTGTTTCAAATAAGGATGATTGAAAAAAAAAAAACTTAAGTGATGTAGTAGATGATGAAATACAATATTAGATCACTCCAAATAACCACCAATATCTATCACACAAAAAAATTACAATCACAAAACAGTCATTTTATTCAGGGGCGGCTGTGGTTCAGTTGGTAGAGTGGGTCGTCCAGAGATTCGCGTCCTGGCTCTGTCTGTCCACATGTCTAAGTGTCTTTGTGCAAAGACACTGAACCCTGTCTCCCAGTAGGACTGACAGAACCTTAGAATAATAAGTAATGTTTTAATTTAAGTATACTTTAATAAGCATCTAAATTGTAAGTTCTGGAAACGTGGAATTTTTAAAAGTTTAATCAACTTAAAATAATTGAGGCAATCGATTGCCTTACATGTTTTGAGTTATGCTAACTTATTCAGGTTTACAGTGTAGAGTCATGCATTGTGCCACTGCATTCACTGCAGAACTGGAGCTTGTTCACCTGCATTTTGTAATAAACATCCCACATGTAATAACTTTTTCATTTCATTTTATAATAAAATACCTCAATGCATTTTGTAATACATTCTGTCGCATTATGTAATAATTTATTACATTTTGAGAAGATTATTGCAGAATGCACTTGGAACTTTTTTATTCTGTAGAAAATGTAATAACATGGTGCACTGGGCAAAACAAATGTATTTGTATAGCACATGTGTTGTACAGGACAATTCAAGGTGCTTTACATAAAACATATAAGAAATTATTCAAATGGATTAAAAGACAATTAAAATAAGACAGATTTTCCCAGTTTTTCTCAGACCTTCACTTTGTTTGGTTCTGATTTTAGGAACACACAGTAAACATGTTCCTGATGACCTATGACCTCAGGGCTCCGGATGCTTCATAGGGAACCAGCAGATCTAACATGTATTTGGGTCCAAGGACGTTTAGTGCTTTATAGACCAGGAGAAAGATTTAGAATTCTATTATTTGACCCACAGGAAGAAAGTGTAAAGATTTGAGAACATTACATAATAACAATTATAAAGCATAGTTTATTTGTTTGTTAATCATATTTTACTTTAAAGTATTTGTAAAAGCTAGGCCTATTATTAGTATCACTAATAACTATCACTAGTATCAGTACAGTAGCAATTACTATCAGTGCACTATTCAAAGGTTGCATTAACAGAGAATATTCTGTAAATTACAGATTTTTTTATTGGAACTAAAACCACATCAAGAATAGTTATGAACATCAACAACGCATGCAGGCTTGTGGACAATTTAAAATAATAATGAACCAATGAATAGAAGTTCTACCTTAAACAACGTAAATATGTTCTGCTTGTTTACAGAGATGCTGTGACCACATCATTTATCCACAAATTTCACAAATGTGAAATTGTCTCAAAAGGCTAAACAAACAAACAACATTTTTACTTCCAAAATATATGTGTCATTTCAAATTGTCCATTTCTAATATGTCGAATTACCAACCAAGACATAAACCACTTGGAATGTTTCCAAAACAACTTGAGTTTTAATGCCATACCACCAAAGCACCCTGCTGCTGAAAAATGGAATAATCTATTACCTCTGCCAAGGAGGTTATGTTTTTGCCAGTTTGTTTGTTTGTTTGTCTGTTAGTTAGCAAGGTCACTAAAAAATGGATGCATGGATTTTGATTACATTTTCCGGGTAAGTTGTTATATACCTTTACCTCCATTTTTTGTCTCTGAAAATGAAAGAAAATTCTAATGAAATCTAAATCTACATTTTCTTTTAACATATATTTCATACAAAATCTGTGATTTTTATTTTTAAAGGGTTTGAGGGGTAGTATTGGGGGCCTTGGAATGAATCTTGCCTTTTACATGCATTCAACAGGTTGTTTTTTTTCAGGTGCAGTTTTTAAATCTTTATGGGACGTCCTTTACACTGGGGAACATTTATTTTTTTTTAATTTTATGAGCTACTGCTTTGTCTGTGTCCATATCAAAGAGCATTCAGCAAAAAAAAAAAAAGTGTGAATTGGGGGTGGGGTGTTTGTGTGTGTGTGTGTGTGTGGGGGGGGGGGGGGGGTAGTAGAATTTTTAGCCCTCAGCCTTTTACCTGTGAGAGAATTCTTGGACATAAAAGCAGGTGTAATGACTGTGAAGGTTGTTAGTTTCTACTCACGCAAGGGCTGAACACACACACACACACACAAACACACACACACACATACACACACCTTCAGAGCAGGTGTTTTTCACTCTGACGCCGATAGAAGATCAGCCTGTCTTCATTTACTATCAGCTGAAAAATGAATGAATGAGTGAATGAAACACATTCATAATAATTTATTATTATTTAAACATTTTCACTATCTTTTAGTCAAAAAAGTTACATGATGAAGCAACAAACTTCATGTCTCTCTCTCTCTCTCTCTCTCTCTCTATATATATATATATATATATATGAATGTCCAATGTTTTAATCATATTAGTCACAGTGCCAACTTAAATAAATAAATGCTCCATTCAATAATTAAACACATAAATGTGTTATTAAATGTGTCCTTAATTCATTAAAATATCAATTATTTAAGGTAAAAAAAAACATTATCAATTAATCAATTCATTAATTATTTCCTGGTCCTTGTGTTGCAGTGGATCATGAATTTATTTTACCTGTCAACTTTGTACATCAAAGTCAGTGGGCGGGGCTACGGTAAATCTAATCCAATCCAGTCCAGTGGGAGTGTCAGAGCCAGAGTCTAGATTTTTATCAGTTGTCAATAAAGTTTATTTTCCTAAAGTATCCAAACAAACATAGAGGTTAAAGGTCACCCAGTGTATGGGAATGTGTTCACAAGCTCTACATCAACCCTTTATCTGGAATCAATTTGACTGGAACCAATCAGCTGTTAAGACCCGCCCACAGGGGAACCAATCAGCTGTTAAGACACACCCATCCACTTTGATGGAGGAGGTTGACAGATAAAATAAATACATGATCCACTGCAATACAACAACCAGTAAATAATTAATCAGTCAAATAATAATAATCATAATAATCATAATAACTAGACTTCCATACATTTCCTGAAGGAAATGTAACCCGTGTGTTTGTCTCTTGCCGGATCGCTGGAGTTGTGGCTGGTGAAAGGAAGAAATATGTGCTGTTCACTTCATATGTGGAAACTATTTGTCAGTATTTGTGGACTGAGTCAGTTCCATTAACGCTCCTCCCATTTTCATGTGAGTAAGGGACTTTCCCTGTTGCCTGGGAAACCGGCCTGGTGTTACAGGACAGTTACAGACACAGAGCCTGTCTGAATGTTAAACCATGCCTCTGAACCCTATTTGGGAACACTGTAAATAATTGGTGAAAACAAAGGTCATCATGAGTGACAGGAGGTTTTGAGGGACAAGTAGATATATATATATATATATATATATATATATATATATATATATATATATATATATATATATATATATATATATATATATATATTTTTTTTTTTTTTAATTTAATTTAACATTTTTTTTCTGTACTGTGAAAAATAAGCAAGATACAGTTTTAAAACCACTGAACTCACCAAAATGAAACAGATCTGTTAGTCTGTCAATCATGTTAAAGCCCCGCCCACAGTCTTAATTGTCTGCAGGTGTTTCATAGTGCCAGGAGCACTGTTGCCATGGTGATGAGCAGTTGTGGGAACTCCAAAGGGGAGACGCATAGACAGCTCCACACTGTTACATGTAAACAATAGGTGCAAACATACTGCCGAACTCGCAAGATTTTGTAAATAATTGGTGAAAACAAAGTTGATCATGGGTGGCAGGAGGGTCTGAGGGACAAGTACATGTACTTTTCATGTCTGAACTGTGAAAAAAAGTGTGTTAGGACAATTTAAAAAACACTGAACTCAACATGACAATAGAAGTCTATTGAGAGAAAAGCCTGACATCATCCCAAACAGGTTCCTGTCATTTCACTTTAAGAAGAGGTAGATCTTCAAACCCTGGTTTGTTAGAATTCTGAGAACGATAGCAACATTTGTGGAAAAGATTGTTTGCCTACTCTTTATGGTTTTACCATGAGGACGAGTTATTGAGACATTTTTCAGGTTAATTTTTGCTTTTCTCGTGCTATAGCGATGACATCACCCACTGATTAAAAAGTCAGATTTTATTCTTTTCAGGGTGGACTTCATGAGTTCTCTATTGAGAACCGTAAATCACACTGTCATGAGAATCACATCCAGTGGAGAGGACAAAAATGCCTGCATTTTAAAGTTTAAACTAGAAAAGCACTCTGAGAGCGCAGACCTCCGCCAAGGTAGACCCCCCCCCCCACACCCCCCACCCCGATCACCCCCAAAATGAAATCAGTTCTTCCTGTTCACATTTCCAACATATCCTGAAAATTTCATCAAAATCCATCCATAGGTTTTCCAGTTATCTTGAATACAGTCAGACAAACAGATAAACGCAGGCAAAAACATTACCTCTAATAAAGACTGTGCGACAAAGTATGGTGAAGCACGAATGTTGACAAAAAAAGCTATATTCTTTGTCTGTCCCATTAAGAATGAATGGGGTTTTATTTGGCATAATAATGCAAAATTTGGAATACATATCGGACTTATGAGACCATATGTGTAATCCCTGGACCAATCTGATGAATTTTTCCCATTTACTGCAAAACGCTATGATGTATCGTTTGAGAGTTATAGCCACATAAACATGGCCCCATTCATTTTGGATGGACATTTTTTACTGGTTTTTGGCTTTTGATATGAAATCCATGCATTGGAATGTCAATTCTGATAGATGGTACATCTTTTGAGACCAAGTAAAAATTTTAGCGTTAAAATTTTTGGTCAATTTACAGCGTTATCGGCCGCATTTTTTCCCAAAGTTTTTTGTATAATAAAATGTAACAAGGCAGTCAGAGACAGTAGACCTCTGCAAAGGCTTGAGTTTTCATTCACATGTGATGTGATGGAACCATAGGTGTTGGCCCATCTGATGTCCGAAGGTGAGACGATGTGAATGCAAAAAAACATCAGATTCATCTGAATCCTGAGATATTACCACTTTTAGTCCTGTATAAAACAGGGCCATGTTTTTATCATTAAGTCTTCAACAGTTAGATTTTGACACATGAATGCACTATTATTATTACCTCCACCAAGGAGGTATTAACTTTGTTTGTTTGTCTGTCTGTCTGTCAGCAGGATTATGCAAAAAGTTCTAAACGGATTTTGATTAATCTTTCAGGAATGATAGATAATGGTTCAAGGAAGAACCCAATAGATTTTGAGCGATGAAGGTCAAAGGTCAAGGTCACACTAAAGGTCAAAGTCTAAAGCACATCAGTGGTAATATCTCAGGATTCAGACAAGATAGAATCTGGTGTTTTTTTCATTCCCATCGTCTCACCTTCAGACATCACATGGGTCAACACCTATTTCTCCATCACGTCACATTTTGACATCATATGACGCCATATCAAGCCTTGTCGGAGGTCTGCTGTCTCTGACTGCCGTGTTATTATTATTCATTCAATGTTCAACTCAAACCCTAAATCTTTTTATTGCAGCAGGACTAACAGTGAAAGAGTCCAGTACCCAGACCAGTGAAAGAGTCCAGTACCCAGACCAGTACAGTGAAAGTGTCCAGTATCCAGACCATTAGGACCTGAGTCAACAGGCTTCTGGACTTGCGTGGGCCCAGCTGGGTCAGTCTTAATAGGATTATGTTGGACTACAGATCATGACACCACACATGAATGTGACCTAATAGTAAATGGACTGCAGTTATATAATTGTTTTCCACCTTCATGCTGCTCAAAGTGCTTTACTTTAGCCTCACATTCATCCATTCACAAACACAGAATTTTTTATTGTACCCTTGGGTAAATTCAGCTTACAGTGAGTGAGTAACCTTGTATTGTAAGCACTCAGGACAACACAGGACAAGAAAAAGTGATGACAGTGCTGAGGCTAAAAGAGCTAAGAGGACAGCCCCCAAAGTTAAAACATCAATAAAGGATACAGATGTGCCATCCATAAAAACAAGATAAAAGAGACAGTAAAATGAATAACTAAACAAATAAATAATGCTCTTACTTATTGATAGCACTAACGGCTGCTGGTACAAAGCTGTTTTTGTAGCATCTCAATTTACAATCAGGTACAATGAACCTCTGACCTGATGGGAACAGCTGAAACTCCCCATGAAGAGGATGGGAGTCATCTCTTATAACAGACTTAGCTATCCTCTTTAGCTGTTTGACATACAGGGATTCTGGATGAAGCTGAGACTCTCCACCTAGCTTGCTAGACCATTTCATAATTTGGTTTAAATCGTTTTTGTTTTCCACATTCACCCATTCACTTATACACCAGTAGGTTTCTAAGGTTCTCTCAGTCTTACTGGGAGACTAAGTCAGGGTTCAGTGTCTTGCCCAAGAATATTTGGACAGCCAGAGCCGAGACACGAACTGCCGACCCCACAGTCATTGGACAACCTGCTCTACCAACTGAACCACAGCCTTCAGTGGTTGATGCCATAGGCGTAATTTTCACCGGGGACGCCGGGGACATGTCCCCACCACTTTATATGATGAACAATTTTGTCCCCCCCACTTTTAAAATGTTTATCAATTCATTACTTCTGGGAAAAAATGGTAGTCAGGAAAAACCAGCCAAGGGAGTTGAATTGTCTATTCTGAAATGTACAGTATTGATGATTATATGGGGACATCTAGTGTTGAATCTGCAGGTTGCAAACATTCAAAATGTGAAAACGCAAATAGGTATGGTTTAATTTGTCACAACAGGCCACTGTACAAAAACGGCGGACAGTGTATACACAAGGCGTACAGCAGAACGGTGCGCTTGGGGGATTAGCAAAGGCTAATGAAAGAATGATATGTCACCTTGAATAATAGAATGCACTATGTCAGTGGTCCCCAACCTTTTTATTACCGCACACAATTTTACCACGGACCGGGGGGGGGGGTGTAAATCCATAGTTCAAGTCCAACTCCTGGTATTGTCTGTTAAAAGCTTTCCTTTTCTTGGAAGTTGGAGGCTCTTTTTCAGTCTCTTCAGTGGCCTTTTCCGCTTCGAAAAGAAACTTTCCAAAGACATCTATTTTTTACTTATTTTGCTAACATGTGGGTTACATTTTTGGCATTCAAGTGACAGAAGAGGTGTTTCCATTAGTTTTACGCAAAACAATATCGATATTCCTCAAATTTTGACAAAGTATATTTGTGCTTTGATGGTTGTTCTAGGCAGGGGTGTCGTAACTCTCGTGAAATATCATCCCACGACATTTCACTGTTGTCACCTTCGGAGCTTCAAATCACTTGACCGCAATATCACCCTAATATTAGCATGAATTAATCGGCTAATTC
Source organism: Siphamia tubifer (assembly GCA_020466265.1). NCBI lineage: Eukaryota > Metazoa > Chordata > Actinopteri > Kurtiformes > Apogonidae > Siphamia > Siphamia tubifer. The sequence goes on along the minus strand of CM035785.1, from coordinate 26,506,836 downwards.
TTTCGTCACTAAAAGTCCCTGGCGAACTATTTAAAGGCACTAACACATAAAAGAAACCACCCGTCTCACATTATAAGGGACATAATTTGTACTTTTTATCTCATAATTTGTACTTTTTATCTCATGGTTTTTACTTTTTATCTCATGATTTTGGGTTTTATCTCATAATTTGTACTTTTTATCTCATGATTTTGACTTCACTCAATGTGCCTTTTATATAACCTAAAAAAATAAACCATTCATTGACAGAGTGCCTTTTAGTGCGGAAAATTTGGTATATAAAATGTTCACATTCACGCCACCATACAACCTGAAGGGGGGGGGTCCCTCTCACATTTCAAAATTATTAGTGTGAACCCCCCCGCATTTAACATAGGCTGTATTCACCCACAGTCTCCCTGCGTGAAAGAGTCTATTCCACTTAAAGGTAGGGTAGGAGATTTTGGAAAATGGTTCCTGCAGCTATATTTTGAAAGTATGCACACCTCTTCGTCAGCCCACCCCTTGAAGCCATGCCTTCAAAAAGTTCACGAGCATTTACCACAACTCAACGTCAATTATCATCCCAAATAACAAAATTATAAGCAACATTTTGTGTCACATGAAGCTTAGCTAACAAAAGGTTTAGAAGCATGAAATAAACACCATGGGAAAACTAATGGATAAGGACAATAGCTTATGGTGTTACACCAGCAGTTTACACACAGTGTTGGTAACTTAGCAAAACCTGCTGGAACAGGTTTTCACAGCAGGTTTCCTGGGGTCAACAAAATAAAACGTTTCTTCTCAAAACAATATGTGTTGGAATGACTGATTTATTTGCATAACAAAACCGTCATAGAACAAAAACTCACACCTTGTAATTGCTTGGAGCTACTTTCTCTCAATAGCGATCAATGCACTAGTCACTGCTAACAGCTGTGCGCCTTAACAAACTACTTTCATCAATTGTTGGGCAGTGTTAGCGGCTGCCACGTGCAGGCGCACAGCTGTTAGCAATTACAACGTGCATTGATCGCTATTGAGAGAAAGTAGCTCCAATCAATCCAGCCATTAGGTAGATATTTGTAATTATTTATTGGATGGGTCTAATATGCGCAACTACAAGAGCACAGAAGCTTCCCAGTCCGTCCACAGCAAGTGGGTCAGGTACTGCTGTACAACTGGGATGTACAGCAGTACCTTTGACCTTTGACCTGTCCAGTCAAAGCAAAGCCCACTCCCACTCTGCCTGGGTCAAATCTACATTGGCCCCACCATCCAAATGGTGGCAGGACAGGGAACGTCCTGCTGCCAAAACCTGGAGGTAACATCAGTCCCATAACCACCTCACTATGTCCAGCTTTTGGTCAAACCTTATTACCCTATTACCCTTATAACCCTATTACCCAAAATTAATTTTCAACTTAACAATGAAACATAGGAGTGAGCATAGCTTTATTTCTGCTATTTTAAGTTAGCTAAAGAGTAAATGGTTTTGCTAATAGTAAATGCAGGCTAATCTTGGTTGAACATTTTTTGTAGTAGACTTATATTTAATTTGTTCCCTCCCCACATGGACAGAAGAAAAATATTTTGTAGGAAGCAGAAAGTCAGTCAAAATCTCCCCACAAGACAGGTTTTTTTTTTTATCTCCAATGAAAAAGCGAATGCAGTTAGCAAGCTAGTGAATGTTAGCTCTGTTAGCTAGCTTAATCTTTGCTATCATTTCATCCAAATTCAACGCTGACATAAACACTGATTTGTTTGTGGCCAAGTTGGTTCTGATATTTTTGATTATTAATATTTAGTGATTCCCCGTTGTGATTGTAAATGCCATACAGTGAGCAGCAGTGTTGTAAGCTAGTTTAGTAAGTTAGCTATAGAGGCTATAACATACTGAGTACTGTTAGCATGTTTACTGGGTATAAGAAAACCTAAGCTGTGTGCTTATATGAAAAAACTGTATTTATTTACATTAAAAATATTAACTGTATGTAATAATGTAATATTTTTTCTTTTTAAGTTTAATTAATTCTTTTTTTATTTATTGTACCAGATTTCTAAGAACTGTTTTTCTCAGTATAACTGAGTATGAAAGACAAAGTGTTCCAGCCTGAACACACTTTTTCATTCACAACACATTCTTCTTGTGTTTATACTAAACCTTATTTTTTAAATATATTGACCAAACCTTTTTTATTTTTGTATGGAATTTGTGATGTTTAGTTTGATTCAAACTGTTGTGGAGTGTGGAGTTTCATTTTTATGAGGAAACAAAATAAATACTTGAATAAAACATTAAAATTATTTCCCTCCTTTTTTATTTTCAGAAGTCATATTAAAGCAGCTTTCATAAATAACCCCACATTTTCCTAACTTTTCAGCTTTCTTGATTTTACTATCTCTCTTAAAATAATATAAATAATATTCAAAACATGCTAAAAATACGCTAAAATTACCAAAAAACAAGCAAAGAAAAAAGTGATGAAATATCACGTAAAAGTCAAAATCATTATATAAAAAGCTAAAATTATGAGACAAAGTCAAATTCATGAAATAAAAAGTCGAAGTTATGAAATAAAAAGTGAAACTCCTGAAATAAAAAGTCAAAAATTAGAAAAACTTGTGTTTTTATTGTATTGTTTTATTTAATTAAGTTATGCTTTGTTCATTTGACGTGTTAATGAAGTTAATGAAGGATCTATAGAAGAATATTAAACTTATTTGGTCTGTCTTACACTGTTATATTCTATTATAGAAGAAAATTAAACTTATTTATCATCTTTTAACGTGTGAAATAACCTGATTATAATAAAGAGTTAACAGTAAATGCTAGAGTAAAGCAGGCTGCTGTAACAGGTTAGACCAACAGTTCCAGGTCAGAAACAGATAACAGGTGCATTGTGGGTAAAACCACGTAAGCACAAAAATCAGCTGTACACTCACTACTGATATGTTTTTATCACGCAACCGTCAACTCAATGCACGCAGTGTTTGGGCGAGCGACAACAGCTACTCTGGAGAGAGAGAGAGGCTGTGCTGTGGATGTGTTTACAGTGTGAGTGAGAGAGTTAGAGAGTTAGAGTGAGTGAGAGAGTGGGCGGGAGAGAGAGAGAGAGGGAGGCAGAAAGTCAGAGGTGTTCAAAGTATTCACATTCTGTACTTAAGTAGAAGTACAGCAACTTGTGTGAAAAAAATACTCTGGTAAAAGTAGAAGTACTGATTCAACTGCTTTACTGGAGTAAAAGTAAAAAAGTACAACTTTTCAACTGTAATAAAGTACAAAGTAAAACAGATTTTTTTTTTTACTATGGATAAAATAATATTTATTTAGCAGGAAAAAACAGAATTAATTTTTTTTTTTTTAAATCCAAAAACAACACCTTTAAAAGTGAGTTACTATGTTGATGACATGTTTTATTGGGTCATGGTACTCAGCTTAGTGGGCATGGACAGGATATTTAGGAAAAATTCAAAAGTCCTAGAGATAAAAAAGCATAATTATGAGATTAAAAAAAATCTAAATTGTGAGATAAAAAGTATAAATTATGATATAGTCAGTCACAATTTGTGATTTACGACTTATTTTTCATACTGTCACATTTGTCTAGTTTGAAAAAGTAATGAGTTTATTCTGAGAATGTAAAAAGTATAAAGTAAAACATTTCCAGAAAAATAAATACTCAAGTAAAGTACAGATACCTAAAACGGTACTTAAGTACAGTAAAGGAAGTACTTCTACTTAGTTACTTCCACCTCTGAAGAGAGTGGGCGAGCGACAACAGCTACTTTAGAGAGAGAGGCTGTGCTGTGGATGTGTTTACACTGTGAGTGAGAGAGTGAGGTGGTGGGGGAGGGGTGCTGGGGGTTTGCTACTGGATCACCTTCCCTTCCTGACCAGACGTGAATACCAGATTAGTAACTGAGCTAATGCCCCCCCCCCCCCCTTTGCCCAGCCCCCCCCCCCTGCAGGCCAGTATTATTCGTGCTCCACAACAATAACAATAGTTGCGTGCGGAAATATCTCGGTCATCCATCTTTCTGTCACCTCTCTCTCTCTCTCTCTCTCTCTCTCTCTAGTGGGGCACGAAGGTGTCATAACTGCGTAAATAGGAAAGGTCAAAGGTCAAGGAGGGCCGGATCATAAACACATACATGTCTGAGTGGAGTCGTGACCCTTTGTGCAATAAATAAAAGTAAAAATAAAATAAAAAGCAGAACATGCAATAGCAGTGTTTGGTTTTTAAAAACTGCACTGAGTCATTAAATTAACACTGATTCATCCATCATCATCATCATCATCATCATCATCATCATCATCATCATCATCATCATCATCATCATCATCATCATCATCATCTTATGTGAAATAATAGAAAAGTAGAAGTACTGATTCAACTCCTTTACTGAAGTGAAAGTAAAAAAGTACAATTTCTCAATTGTAATAAAGTATAAAAGTCGTCTCGTCATCTAAACCCACTTTATCCTCACTAGGGTCACGGGGAAAGTATAAAAGTAAAAAGTAAAACTGTTTGTTTTTGTCATGAATGCAATAATACTTAACCAGAAAAAAACAATAGTATTTAAAATAAAACCTGTTCAAGTGAGTTACTGTTTAGATAATGTGTTTGATCAAGTCACAGTTATTCAGTTTTGTGGATGTGGGCAGGACATTTAGGAAAAATGGGGGGGGGGGTCGCAAATGAGATAAAAAGTCACGAGATTAATGCATAATTTTAAGAGAAAAAGTCAAAGTAAAATGTTATACTGTTAAATAAAATGTAAAAAATTGTGAGATAAAAAGTCAAACTGATAACAGTCATATAATTATAATATATAAAGTCACAGTTCCTATCCACTGATGATCCTCTGAAGCCAATTTTGTTTTTTTATTACTGTTTAGTTTGAAAATGTAATGAGTCTATTCTGAGAATGTAAAGAATATAAAGTACAGATATTTATATAAATGTAAAGAGTATAAAGTACAGATATTTATATAAATGTAAAGAGTATAAAGTACAGATATTTATATAAATGTAAAGAGTATAAAGTACAGATATTTATATAAATGTAAAGAGTATAAAGTACAGATATTTATATAAATGTAAAGAGTATAAAGTACAGATATTTATATAAATGTCAAAAGTATAAAGTACAGATATTTATATAAATGTAAAGAATATAAAGTACAGATATTTATATAAAAATGTAGGAAGTAAAAGTAAAAAGTTGCCAGAAAAATAAATATTCAAGTGAAGTACAGGCACCAAACATCTAATGAAGTACTTTTACTTTGTTACTTTACACCTCTGATCATCATCATAATTAATGTGATTAAACATTTGAATATATCTATTATCTCCAGCAGAAGAACTCTGACTCTTTCTGCCCTTACTATGGTATTATTTGACATTATTGATCACTAATAAGGTGATCATTCTATGATTATTTCATGGTAATAATCCTTTGTGACACTTATTACAAGTTATTTCCCGAACCCTAACCACAAGAAGAAATAACATGGAAAATTTGAAAAAAAAACCCAAAACAAAACAAAAAATAATAGTAAAAAAAAGACAGAACTAGTATTGAAATTTGGTCCCAGCCTTTTTCTAAATTAGTTTCCCCTTGACTCAGTAAAGACACTGTAAAAAACAAAGGTTGAATTTTTCTGAATATTTAAACCAAATCATCCATACTAGTTCTCTTTTTCCTTTTTTAATATTTTTTTCTTCCAGTCTTCTTCCATGTTATTTTAATTTTGTAAATATTTATTAGTTTTTGTTCATTTTGTTTATTTAAAAAAAATTTAATATATATTTTATTATTTATTCTTTAATTTTGTCCCATTTGTGTCTTACTTTGTTCATGTTACTAAATATGTTGTTGGTTTATTATTCATTTTTGTTCAAAATCATGAGATTAAAAAGTCCAAATTTTAGTGTTAAACTGAATCATGTGAAAAAGGGAAACATCTTAAACATGCAGGACACTGGCCCTGGAGGACCGCAGTGTGACACCCCTGTTCTGTGGTTCTGGTTGAACTGTACGAATGTTTGTAGGAATGG
>CM035785.1:26423286-26495786 GCA_020466265.1 Siphamia tubifer | reverse complement strand
GGCCATATTGGATTTCTCCATTTTGAGGCATTATGGGACATTTTTGATCCCGGTATACAGAAGATTTGAATTCAGCACCCTTCAAAACCCAGAAACACACTATACGACAAAAATTTACATTAGAATTGTCTTCAGGACTTTAAATATGTGATAACACCAAAAATACGAGAATTGTATAAATCTTCATTCAGCATCATTTAGTACCAATCTGAAAGTGCTGTGACCCTCCATTCTTGAATTATAACCCATAATATGATTTTGAACTTTTAGTTAATTGTGACCTTGACCTTTGACCTTTACTCAAATGGATCATTGCATGTGATGTGCATTAGCTATATGTACATTATATGCCCATGTAATTTCATGGTGATATTTCATTGAGTTATAACATGATATGTCTCTGTGGACGGATCACACACACACACACACACACACACACACACACAAGGTGATTCTAATAATCTCACCAAACCAATGTTAGAACAGGTTAATCAAAGTGTTTATGATAAATACAGAGGCCCTGCTGTAAAGTATTGTCTGGGAAAGTGGTCCAGTTTTTGTCCAGTAAGTGATTCCTCTTCTCTAGACAATCTGTGGGTTAATCATTGTGCATTGCGTGCAGACTGTGTTTGCTTGGACAGAGGCAAGGGTCGGGAGGTTGTGTACAGAAAGAGCTGAGGGACGTATCGCTCACCCTTTTCTATCAAAACAATCATCAGCCCTTTTTTTAACAACAGCACGCTAAGTTGAGTTACAAAAAATAAAAAGTGTACTTATGCATTAATACTTAGATCATTTCTATTGACAGAAGCTTGTCTATTTATTCATATTCATTAAATAATTAGGAAACAATATCAGCCTTTTTCTGTAAACCCTTTCATTAGATATTATTATTATTATTATTATTATTATTATTATTATTATTATTATTATTATTATTATTATTATTATTATTATTATTATTATTATTATTATTATTTTTATTATTATTTTTATTATTATTATTATTATTATTATTATTATTATTATTATTATTATTATTATTATTATTATTATAGTATGTTCTGGTTTATAAGGTGCACTTAAAAGACTTAAATTGTCTCCAAAAACAACAGTGCTCCTTATGTATAGCTTATTTATGGTTGTGCTTAGGGACTGGGAATTTTCACTTTTTATCTCATCATTTAGACTTTTCATCTCACCATTTTGATTTTGTATCTCATCATTTTGACTTTTTATCTCATCATTTTGGCTTTTTATCTCATTTTGACTTTTTATCTCATCATTTTGACTTCATTTAATGTGCCATATAGTGAAAAAAATACAGTATTATTATTTCTCCATTCCTATTTTACTGGTTCGTCAGCAGCTGCTTTAAGAGCATTTCATGTAATTTTGCAATTTAAGAGAATCTACATCTGGGGGGTTAAAGTCATTTTAGATCAGGAGCCACATTTCAGCTAAAGTTGGTCTGACACACCTGTCATTCAGTGAATATTCATCCGGCAGGGTTAGCGTTGGATCTGATGTTTTAAGAGGTTAAAACACAAACCTGTTGTTTCTAACTTGATTGACTCACAAATGTTTATTTGTGCGTGAGAGAAGCTGTAGTCAGAGCTCCAGTCTGTGTTGGGGTTTTGGTTTTTGCATTTTGGCAGATCATCCTAAACCACAGAATATCACAGCACACTCATGTGTATGAATCTTTATACCATTTACAATCTCTGTTTTACATTAACACACATCAATCAAAACCCCAGTCAAGTAACTATATGACATAAAGTATGAATACATGTTTATTAAAGTGCCAGTTTTATAAGTCAAAAACAAACCTAGAGCCAACAGTTAAAAAAGGCCAATAAGAAGAATAAATATATAATAAATAAACACTGGATATAGGAAATCAACCAATAGGCTTTTCATTAAACCCCAAACTATGAACATCTATGGATATAGTTAAACTGTTGGCCTTTCTGTTTACAGTTCTGCAGAGAATAGATTAGAATAGAACAGACAGATAGACAGAAACTTTATTAATACTTTTCCAAGGAAATTACTTTTGTTACAACAGCAGAAAAAAACACTCAGATAGCCCATCATCACAGATCACGCACAGACACACACAAAGAGATCACTATTGCATATAAAAAACAAATATTCAGAAAATGCCTAATCTCGCCCCTAATTTGTGCAAATCTCAAGTTTCTATGACAACCCGTTCTTGAATTACAGCCAATAATGTGATCTTGACCTTTCTGCTAAAAGTGACCTTCACCTTTGACCTTTACTCAAATGGATCATTGCATCATAAAATTAGGTTGAAAACATTCATATATGAGAAAGCCTATGGTCAGGTTAGTTAAAAAAATATGTGATTCATATATCATGTATACATGATGTATGAGTCACAGTTCAGTCTAGGCTGCCCTAGAAGCTAGAATGTTGGGGGAAGTACAGACACTGAGTTCTTTCTTCTCTTTCTTTCTCTTTCTCTCTTTCACACCTGTTTTTGTCATTTTTATAACCTATCTTACATACCAAGTCTGTTCATGGCTACTCACCTTTCCCCCCTCACCCCCTGGGGGGAGTGGTGGCTCCCCTGACAGTGTCTGCGTGGATGACAGGATCTGCAGTGTCTCGCCTGTGCCGACCTGTGACCCTGGACCCCCGCCCTTGCCTGTCTGGTATCTGGACCAGCCCCCCCCCCCCCCTTCATTTATAAATGGACGTTCATCTATAGCCTGTCTGTCCATGGGAGTGGATCTCTCCTTCAATGTGGTTCTCCTCAAGATTTCTTCTTTTTTCCACTGGGTTTTGAAGTTTTTTCTTGCTGAGAAGGAGGGTCTAAGGACAGGGGATTCTTGGGACTTTTCATATATCTCTGTAGTTGAGTGTGTTTTTGTAAAGCCCTGTGAGACGACTTTGTTGCGATTTGGGGCTTTAAATAAAATTGAATTGAATTGAATCTGATGCGCCTTAGCTATATGTATATGCCCATGTAATTTCATGGTGATATCTCAAGTATTCATTGAGTTATAGCATGATATGTCTCTGTGGACACACACACACACACACACACACACACACACACACACACACACTGATTACAATCTCTCCCAACAAATTTTGGGCAAGATTAATAACCATTACACATAAAATGATCACAATTATCCATAACTATGGAACAGTTGACCTGAGGATTGGCGGTCCGCTGTGAGTCTTCATATTTTTAAGGGTATATTGAAAACCTACCTTTTTAACTTTGCTTCTAGTAAAATTTTACTCTTAACATTATTTCATTCTGCTATTTTATGTATTTACTATTTATTTTATTACTATTATTATTTATTTTTTATTCTATTCTTTTTAACTATATAAATATTTTTATATTTTAACTTCGGGCTTTTACCCATGGGGCTCAGCCGGGTCCAGTCCGAATAGGAGACATGGGATCATCATCTCGTGGCCTCAGCATGTGCGAGGGGAGGCAGAAGGGTCCGGTGCTCTGTGGATTGGGCAGCAGACCAAGGCGGGAGGATGTCGTCTCTTAGCTCCATCAAGCAGTGACCTCCAGCTCTCATTGGAGCGTTTTGCAAATGAGTGTGAAATGGCTGGGATGAAGATCAACACCTTCAAGTCTGAGGCCATGGTCCTCAGCCGGAAAAAGGTAGAGTGCCCTCTCTGGGTCGGGGGTAAGTCCGAAGGTGAGACGATGTGAATGCAAAAAAACACCAGATTTTATTTTGTCTGAATCATGAGATATTACCACTGATGTGCAGAGGTGTAAAGTAATGAAGTAAAAGTACTTCATTATTGTACTTAAGTAGATTTTTTTTTAGGTATCTGTACTTTACTTGAGTATTTATTTTTCTGCCAACTTTTTACTTTTACGCCCTATATTTTTTGTATAAATATCTGTACTTTATACTCTTTACATTCTCAGAATAGACTCGTTACTTTTACAAAATAAACAGTTGTATGTATGAAAGTATATATATATATAAGTATGAAAAATCAGTCGCTTCAGTGGAGGAAAGAAACTGTAACTTTATATATTATCTCATAATTTTTACTTTTTATCTCACAATTTTTTTTACCTTTTCTCTTCAAATTATGCATTTTTATCTTCTCTTAAAACTTCTCTTGTTTTATCTTATGATTTTTTTTTTAATCTCAATTGTGACTTTTCTTCACCCATTTTTCTTAAATCCACTCAATCAAACACATTATCTACACAGTATCTCATTTTTAAAAGCTTTATTTAGATACTTTTGAAAGTTTTCTGATTTTATTTTCTGAAGTACTGTTGCAGTCATGACAAAAAAAAGGAAGTTTTACTTTTTACTTTTGTACTTTATGACAATTGAGAATGTGTACTTTTTTTTTAAAAACTTTTACTGAAGTAGAAGAGTTGAATCAGTGCTTCTACTTTTACTGGAGTATTTTTTCCACACACTTCTATTTAAGTACAGAATGTGAGTACTTTGACCACCTCTGCTGATGTGTTTTAGCTGGTGACCTTTAGTGTGACTTTGACCTTTGACCTTAATTGCACAAAATATAATGTTTTCTTCCTTGATCCATTATCTATCATTCCTGTTCAGAACTTTTTGCGTAATCCTGCTGACAGACAGACATTCAGACAGACAGACTCAAATGGAATCCCTCCTTGGTGGAGGTAATAATGGATTGGATTTCTATCGTACTTTTTTGGCCACTCAAAGCACTTCACATTCATTATTCATACCCTCTCACATGCTCCCTCTGGTGGTGGCAAAGTACATATGTAGTCACAGTTGTCCTGGGGCAGATGGACAGAAGCGTGGCAGCACTCTGACCACCACCAAACATTCATATACCAGTGTGAGTGACACTGGAGGCAGGAGGGTGAAGTGTCTTTGCCCAAGGACACAACTGACAGACTAGGACAGAACGGGATTCGAACCCTTCAGTTACTGGACAACCCATTCTACCAACTGAGCCATGACCTCCCTGCTCCAGTAATGGAGTACTTAGTTACTTCCACCTCTGCATTCTTTCTTTCTTATTTTATGTTATTTTATTTTTATTTTACCACTGTGTTCTGACACAGTGCTATGGTTTCATTGTTTTCTGGAAGTCCGATTCATTGTTCAGCCAAAATACATGAGAAGCATGAAGACTTTTCAAAAATGTGGTTTTTAGTTTTGACCAATGCATGACAGCAACTGAAATAATAATATTAAAAAAAAAAACACCCCTGCATTTGCTTTTTTTTAAAGTCATACCCTGATAAACCCCACTTATGCATGTCACATTCACTGCCATTTTTTTCATAGTAAAATGAGCACAGTCAAGCTTCTGCAGATCTATAGGCCTGACAGAGAAATAACAATAATCAAATGATTATTTGATTCTGTGTCTGAGCTGGTTTCATCTGTCATTAGAAAAAACATCTAAATGACCTTAAACACACCTGTTAGTAGCATATTGAAAATACTGCGTCCATTTGGTGTTTTTCCACTGGGTTCACAACGCATGTCCTGTCACAAACATCCCAAAATAACTTCCTTTGCTCTCCTCCAATGCATAGATAAGACATGTTTCCCTTCATCCATAAATACCGTATTTTCCACATGACAGGGAAACTGGATTATAAGGTGCATTACAGTAAGTAAAGTAAAAAGAGTAGAAAGTACAGATATCTAATCTCACTCGGCATTGGTTGGGAGAGATTATGGTAATCAGTGTGTGTGTGTGTCCGTAGAGACATATCATGGTATAACTCAATGAATACTTGAGATATCATCAAGAAATTACATGGACATATACATCAGATGCAATGATCAATTTGAGTCAAGGTCAAAGGTCAAGGTCACAATTAACTAAATGGTGTGGAATGAAGATTTCTACAATTCTTATAATTGGTGTTATCACCTACAACCAATAGTTTTTGAGATCTCTGGAGGTCAAAGGTGACATGTGGCAAAACTAACTTGTGGAACACTGTTTCTGCACGTCAAGCATAGATATATCACGCTATAACTTAATCAATACTGGACATATTATCACAATATTACACGCACTGATGCATATATACATAAAATTATCCATATTACAAAAGGTCAAAAGTCAACATCACATTTAGCAGAAAGGTCAAGTAACATTATCGGCTGTAATTCAAGAATGGGCAAGAATAGACATTCTCTGAAATAATAATAATAATGTTACTTATAATATTATTGAGTTTTTATCTTAGTTTATCTTATGTTGTAACTGTCACGGGTCGGGGTGAGGTGAAATGAGGACTCCAATGCACAGTACTGAAGGGAAAAATAATTTAATAACAAAACTAAGAAACAAAGACAAAACAGACAAAACCTGGGAGCAACGACTAGAGTCCGTGGTGATGATGAATGTCCGGGTTATGGTGATTGAGGAGATGGCAGAAGTTGTCCAGGTTATGGATGTGACACTACTGAATGGTCCCGCACTGGCAACTGCAAGCCTTACTGCTTTTATAGCCACAGATGAGGAACGGCTTGCAGCTGCGCAGTGCGGGACCAGGTGAGTGTGGGTGAGCACTGGGGGAAAGGTCGCCGGAGCGGAGGTCATGACAGTAACATCAGTACAGTGATATTCAACATTCTTTCATTATAGATACAAATACAATATATGACATTTGGCACATTAAAAAGATACCTAATAGATAAGCAAGTATAGATACAAATATATATATATATATATATATATATATATATATATATATATATATATATATATATATATATATATATATATATATATATATATATATATATATATATATATATATATATATATATATATATATATGTATGTATATGTATATATATATATATATATATATATATATATATATATATATAAATAATGTTAAATTTACATATTTCAAATGTTAAATCTGTTCTAACAACCACAGCTGTTGTTATTTTTTTCTTTATAGTGTGCGTGTAAACTGCCAACATAAATTGGTGAGAATAACTGCTAAAGCTAAAGCTAAAGCCTGATCATTAGTCATTAGTGGGTGTAACCGTGGCTTAGATAAATGTTGATCCCTGCAGGGCAGAACTGCTCATCAGTGTTCTGGTTCAAAATATTTGGCTCTTGTAATGTTCTCTCCTCTCCCTGGTGTTGGTCCGTTTACTCAAACACGCTGGGTTCTACAGAGTGTAAAATATACACTGACCCTAGACTTACATTTCTAGAGTCAACTTTACACTAGTAAGAGTTAATATTTTACAATAATTAGTGTGAATTAAGGTAGTGACAAGTAACAACACTTAGGACTGGTCTACACAGTCAAATCACCAGTGTTAATATAACACTTAAAAAGTTAATTTTTACACTACTTCAATGAACATATGGTCCCAATCTACAAATTGTAAAATTTCACAAAATAAATACATTTTCATTTATTAATTGTGTGAATTTTTACTCTGCAAATTGTTGGAATAACTGGAAAACTTTTTATACTTTGACACTGCTGTTTTTTTACTCTGTACAGTCTACCTTCCTGTGTCACACACAATAAAGTCATACAACATATAGTCTCTATCTACAGAGTGTCAAATTTACACTGGACCTAGAGTTAAATTTCTAGAATCTACACTATTAAGAGTTAATATTTTACACTAATTAGTATCAAACAACCTTTACACTATGTGGGCAGTAACACCCATAGTGTTGTTAACATTCAACACTGAAGAGTTTAGTGTTAAGAAATAACTTTTCCAGAGTGAAACCTACTTAACACGACATATTCATCAGTAAATTACTCCAAAAAGTGTTGATTTTTAACTCTTTGAAAACATGACATAACTTTATTCTGAAAAAAACAAAAAACAGTTTATTTTGAAAAACGTATCAGTTTTCAACTTCTCAGAGGTCGGTGGGTGTTTTTTTTTAACACTGAAAGATATCTTACACTTATCAGTGTTGAATTAACTCTGACAGAATAATTTTACTTTAACACTGGATATATGACACTGACAGTGTAAAACCTCTGTTAACTCCTGTTATTTTCAACAACATTACAAGTTATTTTGTTGGAAGTTAATTTTACTCTGTCCATTGTTGGAAAAACTCTAAAAGAATTAAAAATACTCTGGGCTCTAGTTTCAAGGGGGGCAGCGCCTGCACAACACTAGTTTCCGGCCGGTGCAGAGCAGTTAAGTCGTGTGGTGGACTCTGGTGGCACACTCGTGGGAGGTGACCACAGATCCAGCTCGGCGCAGTGAAAGATTCGCTGACTTTAGACAGTGCGCCAAGCTCACCAGCTGAAGGTACGTGTAAGCGCGGTGCAGCCGGTGTAGTGGTAGATTGGCAGCACAGAGCGCACACGTTAGCACAACCACACAGACAGGTTTCCAGAGTGTCAGACACATTTCAATGCAATACTTGCTCACCTCTGGGGTGATCAGTGGTTCTGTTTTTAGGTTTAATTTCATTAGGTTAGAGTTAGGGTTATTTTTTTTAATCATCCTTATTTAAAACAATAGAAATAACAGTAGCTACAATATCATTCTCTGCATTTAATGACTTAATTCCATTAAGTTGTACCTCATATGTTGTTCAGTTATGTTCACTTATATCCACAATAGTTTCCCTTAATAAAAAAATATTAGTTGGTAGTAGCTACTTAAAAAGAAGAACATGTTACAGCAACTGAATACATTTCAGTTCGTAGTAGTATTACTGAAACTTTGAGTATTCACAACTTAATATATTTAATTATTATGAACGTTCAGGTTTACAATGTGGAGTGGGTAAGTCATCTGCCTCCACCCTTGGGGTACCGGTGGGAGCAGGACAAAATATTTTATTATATATTATATTATATTTGTGGGTGTGGGCGGTAGCGGGACAGAAACTTACGGGAGTGCGTGTGTGTTATGGGTTTATGAAATTAAACCTGAAAATAGAACCACTGATCATCTACAAACCCAAACCTAAAACTAAAACAACAAAATTTAAGAACCAAAGACTCCTCAGTGAAATCAAAACCCTGTTTAAACAAAACAAATAAAACCCAAACAGACCCACTCAGCTGCTGTGTGTCTGGAGGAGCTAATGGTGGATCTGAATCAGCTGTGTTACATCCACGTCCTTTTTCCTCCCTTGTTCAAACTTATGCCAGTGGGAGGAATGGAGAGCTGGGCTTACGCCAGTCTGAGCGGTGTGGCAAACTTGCAAAAGTCATCTGGTAACACCCCATTGGCTCTGCTTGGCTCTGCGAAACTAGAACCCTTTGTGTTTAAACACAGTAACTCTGCAGGTGTTAAAATGCAGCAGTATATGACACTAACAGTGTAAAACCTCTGTTAACTTATTTTCACCAACACCGGCAGTTATTTTATTAAATTTGACTTGAGTAACTCCTAAAGAATGGACTATAAGGTGCACTTAAGACTTTAATTTTCTCCAAAAACCACAGAGAGCCTTATATATGGATAATTCTCATTGTGCTTAGTGATTGATTTAGACTTTTTATCTCATTATTTTGGTGTTTTATCTGATAATCTTGACTTTTTTATCTGATAATTTTTACTATTTATCTCATGTTTTCAGCCTTTTATGTCATGATTTTGCCTTTTTTTTAATTTATTTGGGCTTTTTATCTCATGGTTTTGATTTTTTATTTCATAATTTTTACTTCATTTAATACGTCCAATGTGCCTTATATATGAAAATCCCTAAAAAAAAATACACCATTATTTGACAGTGTGCCTTATTGGAGGGGGGGGGTACTTTAGCACTATATTGAGTTACACTGGGATATTTACTATGCATTAGATGAGAGAGTAGAAGTAGATGTGCCAACAGCGCTTTACTGCGGCTGAGAAATTATTCTGATCTGATCTGAAGCCAGTTTTCACCTTTAACTGTGATTTATGTTTGATCATAATTGTAGGTGTTGCATACGTCACTGCTTCGCCTCAGGCTTTTATTTTGAAGGTTTTTATTGAAGCTTTGATGTTTTTATAAGAGAACCAGTTTGACGGATGCTAATTTAATTAAATTATTTGAAGCAGTACTTAAAAGATAATTATTGCCATGCTGAAGGTGTTTTCACCAGATACCAATCATTAAAGAAATGTTTCATATGAGATAAAAAGCCAAAATTTATGTGATAAAAGTCTAAATTATGAGAGAAAGAGTAAACATTTATGAGATAAAAAGTCAAAATTATGAGAGAAAAAGTCAAAATCGTGAGATAAAATTCCAAATTATGAGGTAAACAGTCAAAATTATGAGATAAAAAGTCAAAATTGTGAGATTAAAAAGTCAAAATTTTTAGATAAAAAGTCAAAATATATTAAATACAAAGTCAAAATGTATTAAATAAAAAGTCAAAATTATGAGATAAAAACAAAATCATGAGATAAAAAGTCAAAATTCCCATTCACTAAGCACAACCAGAATTAATCCTTGTATAAGGTGCACTGTATGTAAGACTTTTAAGTCCGCCTTATAGTCCAGAAAATACGGTAGCCAGGGTTATTTATAATACATTTATCACAGCCAAAGTCAGATTGTTGCATTTCTACATTTATTATTTCATTTCCTCCTTCCTTTCTCGTTGCAGATGCTTTGTCACAGTCTGACTTTATGTAAATGAGAATGTGTTGTCAACATATTTCCTGTAAAATAGGGTCAGGGTGTGAGAGATGCAGAGATAAAGTGTTTAAATGCATGCATTGTGCAGAAAGGAGACAGTAAAGAAAAGGAAGGCAGAGAAAGGATGCATGCACAGGTGTGGCAACATTGTTTTCCCACAATGCACCTGGGTTTCTAGTATGTGGACAAAGAAAGTGAGTAAAGACACTGGTATGTCACTGTATTTATGTGTCACATGTTTACACTTAGGACTGGTCTACAGTCAAATCACCAGTGTTAATGTAACACAGAGTTCGTGTTAACACTACCTCAGTGAATATATGGTCCCTATCTACAGAGTGTCAAATTTATACAAAATAAATACATTTTCATTGATGAATTTTGTTAAATTTGACTATGTACAATGTTGGAATAGCTGACAAAAAATATTGTATTTTCCACACTATAAGGCGCATTAAGCAAAGTCAAAATAATGAGATAAAAGTCAAAATTCTAAGTCACTAAGCACAACCAGAATTAATCCATATATATATATATATATATATATATATATATATATATATATATATATATATATATATATATATATACTGTATATACACAAAATTGGACAAAATTGAAGTATTTTAAGTGCGCCTTATAGTCCAAAAAGTATGATATTTTGACACTCCTCTTTACACTGTCAGATGTACTGTGTGTACTTTTGACTAATAAACATAAATACACCTGACTTTTATGTTGTGATCTGAGGTTATTGTGGTGTAATGGAGTAAAAAGTTAAATATGCAGCAGATATTAACATGACCTGCAGTAGAGATAACACACATGTCAGTGTTAAATAAATCTATAGTAAAAACACTATGTAATAATGTATTTTGGTTTTTTCAAGTCCTTCATTCAGGACTTGGCTGCACAGTCAACTCATAGATCATGTCAGAGACACTCCCAGACACAGCTGAATGAAAACATTTTGTGAATGACAGTAGAATTGTCTCTCTGTGTCATTCACAAGCTTTCATATTAAACACAGGCTGTTTTCTTTGGCAATAACAGCCTGGGAGTTGTAGCACAGAAGGAAAAGTGACTGTGTACATTTATCACTGTGACACTTCAGCTTGTGTAATAAGACACTTTAGACTTTTGTGGATCATTTAACTAGTTTATCAGTGTTAGAGAAGATACTTAACACGTTACACCACCTGGTATTAGGTCATCTTTAGGGGGCACAGACATCTGCCCACCTGCTTTTTATTGATTTTTATTCTGCTTTTAATTGTATCCAACCATGTGTTTTAGCCGATGGTCTTAAAGCACACAGTGACTGAAGCTTAGTGTGCTGGATAGTTGACTTTTAAACTGATCGAAAACAAAGGGTGAATGTCAATGGTATTTTATCTAATGTACTTTTATCATCCACTGGTGGACCACAGGGCTGTGTCCTTTCACCGCTTCTATTTATTTTATACACAAACTGTACAAATCAATGTGCAAACATTGTGAAATTTGCCGATGACTCAGTGATTGTGTCACTTCTTTGTGGTCTGGACACTGACCACAGTCCAGTGGCATGGTTTGGATACTGACCACGGTCCAGTGATGTGGTCTGGACACTGACCACCATCCAGTACTGTGGTCTGGACACTGACCACGGTCCAGTGGTGTGGTCTGGACACTGACCACCATCCAGTAGTGTGGTCTAGACACTGACCATGGTCCAGTGGTGTGGTCTGGACACTGACCATGGTCCAGTGATGTGGTCTGGACACTGACCATGGTCCAGTGGTGTGGTCTGGACACTGACCACCATCCAGTAGTGTGGTCTGGACACTGACCACGGTCCAGTGGTGTGGTCTGGACACTGACCACCATCCAGTAGCGTGGTCTGGACACTGACCACGGTCCAGTGATGTGGTCTGGACACTGACCATGGTCTAGTGGTGTGGTCTGGACACTGACCACCATCCAGTAGTGTGGTCTGGACACTGACCACGGTCCAGTGGTGTGGTCTGGACACTGACCACCATCCAGTACTGTGGTCTGGACACTGACCACGGTCCAGTGGTGTGGTCTGGACACTGACCACGGTCCAGTGGTGTGGTCTGGACACTGACCACCATCCAGTAGTGTGGTCTGGACACTGACCATGGTCCAGTGGTGTGGTCTGGACACTGACCACGGTCCAGTGATGTGGTCTGGACACTGACCATGGTCCAGTGGTGTGGTCTGGACACTGACCACAGTACAGTGGTGTGGTCTGGACACTGACCACGGTCCAGTGGTGTCTGATTTTATTGATTGGTGTGAGTGTGCATTAGTGAATATTAATGTGACTAAAACCAAAGAAATGTTCGTTGATTTTAGGACGAAGTGTCCACCAACTTCTCCTACTTTTATTCATGACCATTTTTGATTAAAATGTTTTATTCTTGTTTTATTGAATGGGTTTGAACTTTTTCTTTTATTTGGGTCCGTCACTATAAAAGACAAAAATAGGTTAAACAGTATAGTTATGAGGGGTCATCCTGGCTGACCCCAGTCACCCTCTGCAGAAGGAGTTCAGGCTCCTCCCCCTTGGTCGCCACTACGCAGCACTGAGCTGCAGGATGGAGGGACCTTATTCACCCAGAATGTTCAAATAACGTTGCGGGTACAATGGTTGCTACACACAACACTTTCCCGATGGCAATAGAGCGTTGTTTCCCCAAAGATAAGGCATGAATGGATCAAAAACATAAAGAGGGATCCTGGTCCATAACAGGATACTGTGGACACTGTGGACACTGTGGACACTGTGGACACTGTGGACACTGTGGACACTGTGGACATTTGACCATAAAACGAAACAGCACCCCCCCTGTCTCTCTCTCTCTTTGTATCTCTCTCTCTCTCCCCCCGTCTCTCTCTCTCTGTCTCTTCCCATCTCTCTCCCTCTGTGTCTCTCTCGCTGCCTCTCTTTGTCTCTCTCTGTCCCGCTCCCTCTCTCTGTCTCTTCCTCTGTGCCTCTCTTTGTCTCTCTCTTTCTGCCTCCCTGTGTGTGTGTGTGTGTATAATCATCACAGTGCCTTTGGGCAGAATCCATCAAATCAAACAAGATCAAACGTCCTCAGATGTGTCCTGGTGTGTCCTCATGTCTCTGATGTCCCTGATGGACAGTAAATCAAAAGTCCTTTTAAGTGTCTTTCAACCATTTTTACACCAGTGAACCTGTCTCACACTACATCATGACATGTGACCATAGAAAGGATGCACTCTTTCAGAACTTCACACCTTTCCCGAACCCTACAGAGGAACATTTCACTGAAATAGAAGAACTGATTTTTGCCCAATTCCCTTAGGAAACTAAAATATATTTCTCCATATAGTGAATATCAATATATCACTGCCTGGAATGGAACATAAAAAATATATGTAGGTATATGTATATGGTTGGCTGTGGTTCAATTGGTAGAGCGGGTCGTCCAATGACTGAAAGGTTGGCGGTTCACTCTGGCTGTCCACATGTCCAAGTGTCCTTGGGCAAGACACTGAACCCTGACTTAGTCTCCCAGTAGGACTGACAGAACCTCGGAACCCTACTGGTGTATGAGTGTGTGTGTGAATGGGTGAATGTGAGACTAATGTAAAGAGCTTTGAGCACCATGAAGGTGGAAAAGAACTATATAAGTGCAGAACATTTACCATATGTATATAATATACAGAATAATATATAGTGCTAATATTGTTAAACACACATAAGGAATTGCTGCTTTGCATATATTGAGTCATATATGTTAAAAATATACTTAGTATTAGACTTTATATATTTTTATATATAAAGTGCAATACGGTGGTGCAGTGGTTAGCATTCGTGCCTCACAGCAAGAAGGACTCTGGTTCAAATCCCTTTCTGTGTGTAGTTCGCATATTCTCTCTGTGTCTGTGTGGGTTTTCTCCAGGTACTCCAGTTTCCTCCCACCATCCAAACACATGCACTGATAGGTTAATTGGTTAATCTAAATTGTGTATAGGTGTGAATGTGAGAGTTATTGTTTGTCTATATATGTTCAGCCCTGAGATGAACTGGAGACTCATACAGGGTGTACCCCGCCTTCACCCATTGTAGCTGGATGAGGCCCCCTGTGACCCCTGTGACCCTAGTGAAGATAAAGCAGGTTCAGATGACAAGCGAGATGACGGACAATATTTTTATACACACATACACACACTATATATATATATATATATATATATATATATATATATATATATATATATATGTATGTATATGAAGAATATAAAGTACTGATATTTATATAAATGTAAAGAGTATAAATTACGGGTATGAAAATTCATGATGGAGTGTTGTGTGTGTGTTTAGAAGTTTGAGGGAAAAAATTAATTGAAATGACTTTGGAATAAAACTGTAACAACAAACTGTGGAAAAAGTAAAGAATTCTTTCCAGATGGATATTATTTTATCCTCTTCAGACCCATGAAAGTACAAGTTTTGACTTTTTTAATATTAAATAATAGACTTTTCAGTAAACAGCACAATGTAACAGTTTTTTCAGATCCATTTTAAAACATTTTTATGGACTGTCCTCTGCAGTGGACACTTTTATTTCTGTCTTTTCTTGGTTAAAGCAATGACAGTGTGAGTCTATTTGACCAGTTGTCATTTATCATGTGAAGCTGTTACAGGTGTGGAAATGATGAAAGACTCTCTCATTAAACCTCCTGTCACTACTCGTGTTTGTCTAGGACAATTTGTGTGCCTGTGAGCCAAAAGAAAAAAAGTGAGTTGTAAAAGTTGTGCTGTCACGGTCGGGGTCAGAAGGTCAGCGTCAGACTCAAAGATAAAGCTCTGGTCCTCACGCAAAGGCCGCTGTAGCACCAGAGGCAACGCTCTTTTCTTTTCCCTCCAACACGACAGCCGAGGAGCTGCCGGTCCGGTTTTTAGCTCTGTAGGTTCCAGAGTGTGCATGAGAACAGCTGGTAAATGACAGAGGAAGTAGAGGTGTAGAGACGCACGCCTGAGGCCAGAGGAGTTTACACAGTGGCTGTCATTAAGATGACTGTTCAGCAAAAGGTTCTGATAGAATAACACTGACACTGGCAAGTGTCAATGGCAAAATGACTCTGAGAATAAAATAAGGATAGAATAAGAATAAGAATAGAATGTCGACCTTTATTACTCTGCCAAGGAATGGCATTTATGGCTTTGTTTGTTTGCAACATAACTCAAAACCTTACAGACGGATTTAGCTGAAATTTTCAGGAAATGTTGATACTGACACAAGGAACAAGTGATAAAAGTTTGGTGGTGATCAGTGTGTGTGTGTGTGTGTGTGGTGGTGGTGGTGGTGGTGGGAGGGCATATGTGTCTTTCAGGGGCGGCTGTGGCTCAGTTGGTAAACCGGGTCGTCCAATGACTCTGGGTGTCCTTTGGCAAAGACACTGATCCTTGATTTAGGCTGAATCTCATTTCACCCCTTAGTCCTACCCCTACCCTTACCCCTTCAAATGGAGCTATAAGGGGTAGGGCTTGAATTGGGACACCCCTTCAACACTCATCTATGTCATCAGATTACTCCACCAGTTGGTACGTAGCCAAAAATGACTACTGCTGTAGTTGTCACATTCACCTGGAATATGCCCATATTTTTTTTACTAATATCTGCATCAAATCGGAGAAGTGCTATGCATCCACCCATTACTAGCGATTTTTTTCTTGTGCGTTTCATGGAGACATTGTGACAATGTCGATAAAAACTGTTAATTACGGCAAAAATTCTACATTTGTGTACTACTTTCGTAGATGCTGCCATTTAAAAAAAAAAGATTTGCCTTGTATTCTGGGAAATTTCTCATACCCAGTATAGAGTCTGCCTCTGGAAAATGTCTGAAGGTGTATGAAGCCCTTCCCCTTACCCCTACCCCTCTGCCTTAATGTGAACTGAGACACCCCTACCCCTACACGTGGACGCACTGAACGGAAGGGAAGGGGTGAAATGAGTTTCAGCCTTAGTCTCCCAGTAGGAACCTTAGAAACCTACTGGGGTGTGTGTGTGTGAATGGGTGAATGTGAGGCTAATGTAAAGAGCTTTGAGCACCATGAAGGTGGGAAAAAAAACTATATAAGTGCAGAACATTTATCATTCAGGCGTGGGGGGGGGGCTGATCTCAAGTCTGCTTTTCTAGTTGTCATTGTGCCAGAAAACATGCAGTAGGATTGGTGTGGTCCTTCAGCACCCACAGTGGAAGGAATAAAAATGTTATCTCTTTAAAACACAACATAACTTTATTCTTTCACAGATTCTGTTTGAAGGAAAAAACAAAAACAGTTTATTTAGAAAAGTTTTTAAATGTTCAACTTGTCATTAAGTTTGAATTCAGAGGTCAGTGGGCGGGGCTTTTGAGAGACGTAAATTTTTTCACAATGAAAGGTATCTTACATTTAAAGGTGTCATTCTGCTGAAAACCACTTTTCCACACTCCTTTTGGAATCAAGTCACCCCGAGTTACCAACACATGCTGCCTTTGACAGTGGTTTGTCACCTCCACGGCTGCATACTGCATTCACAGAAAACAACAAGAGGAACGAGGGACCCAGAAAAAGCTGGTCCATCTGACATCAGAGGGACTTGTTTTATTGTTTTTATCTTAGAGCTATTTACATCCTGTATTTATTTATTTATTTAAGTACTGATGTAATATGATTGTATTTTTGTTGTGAGTGGTGACTACTTTGAATTTCCCCATGGGGATTAATAAAGTATATCTTATCTTATCTTTAGCGTCACCCACGTGAGGTTAAGCCCGTCCACGGCAGCGAATCTGAAGTAGCATTAGCATTAGCATCTACAAGAAAAGAATGCACCACAGTAGCTGCTGCACAAACTGGAACACTGGTTCATGTGCTCTCTGTGGAAATAAAGCCTTGTTTTTTTCCTGCATGTTTTCAGAACAAGCAACGGCACAAAACCTAGCTGGATGCTACTCTGGTAAAGGTAAACACATATGGAGAGCCAGAGGGGAGGGGGGAGTGTTCCTTCATCCATTCTAACCCAATCAGAGACGCCTCATCACTGCGTCATGGACATGTATGAGGAAGTACCGATAAAATCTGTTGTTTGACCTCAAGCATTTTTCTACCGTGAAGAAAAGCTGGAAACAAAGCAATCTGGATGTTTAAAAAAAAAATAAAAAATAGAACTAACACACAATGTATTCAATAACAATGGAGAATATACTAATATTAATGAAATAACCATAGAATGACACCTTTAACAGTGTTGAATTAACTCTTAAGTCTTTAACACTGAATATGTCACGGACAGTGTAAAACCTCTGTTATCTCCAGTTATTTTCACCAACATTGGAAGTTTATCTGGTTACATTTGACTCTGTCTCATGTTAAAATAACTCGGATTTTTTTTAATATATATTTTAACACTGTATTTTTTTTATTTTTACACTGACCAATTTATTGTGCAGGGACCTGGACCTCCTGCCAGGAGATTGAAATCTATTTCATGGAAGGGGGGGGGGAGTCCTCCAGGCTTTTAGAACTCTTAGAACATATTGCTATAGAGATGTTTTCCTTTGTCCTGCGCGTCTCTGAATCTTTTAAACACTCAGTTTTTTCCACTCAGTTATAATCTGTCCATTCATTCACACTTGAACATAGAACTGAAACTGTTATTGAACTGTTATTAAACTGTTATGAACACTTTAGTGAAAACACTTGCTCATGTCACAAGTAAATTCATCCTGAATCCAGTTCCAGTTCCGGTCCTGCACCTGAGACACATAGTGATGATGTGGTTGGTGACATGTTTTCCACTCAGTTAATCAGTCAGTTCGTCATCAGACCAGCTCCAGTCATCAGGTCTCTCAGCTGATCCATTACCAACAGACTGACAGAAGTCGGTCAAGGATGGAAGAGTGTGGTACACAGAATACAGTCTGTGGCTGTAATCAACAAAATGAATAAAATAATCAACAAAATGAGTGAAATAATCAAGAAAATTAATAAATTAATCAAGAAAATTTGTGAAATAATCAACAAACTGAACAAAATAATCAACAAAAGGAGTGAAATAATTAAAAAAATGAATAAATCAACAAAATGAATAAAATAAGCAACAAAATGGACAAAATAAACAACAGAATGAGTAAAATAAGCAACAAAATAAACAAAATAAACAACAAAATGAGTGAAATAATTCACAAAATGAATAAAATAATCAACAAAATGAATAAAATAAGCAACAAAATGGACAAAATAAACAATAGAATGAGTAAAATAAGCAACAAAATAA
Organism: Siphamia tubifer; assembly: GCA_020466265.1. NCBI lineage: Eukaryota > Metazoa > Chordata > Actinopteri > Kurtiformes > Apogonidae > Siphamia > Siphamia tubifer. Next base: position 26,476,845 of record CM035785.1, on the reverse strand, counting down.
ACAAAATAAACAACACAATAAGTGAAATAATCAACAAAATCATTGCAATAATCAACAAAATGAATAAAATAATCAACAAAATGAGTGAAATAATCAACAAAATTAATGAAATAATCAACAAAATGAATAAAATAAGCAACAAAATGGACAAAATAAACAACAGAATGAGTAAAATAAGCAACAAAATGAACAAAATAAACAACAAAATGAGTGAAATAATTCACAAAATGAATAAAACAATCAACAAAATGAAAAAAATAAGCAACAAAATGAATAAAATAATCAACAAAATGAATAAAATAAGCAACAAAATGAGTAAAATAAGCAACAAAATGAATAAAATAAACAACAAAATGAGTGAAATAATGAACAAAAGGAATAAAATAAACAACAAAATGAATAAAATAATCAACAAAATGAATAAAATAAGCAACAAAATGAGTAAAATAAGCAACAAAATGAATAAAATAATCAACAAAATGAGTGAAATAATGAACAAAAGGAATGAAATAATCAACAAAATGAATAAAATAAGCAACAAAATGGACAAAATAAACAACAGAATGAGTAAAATAAGCAACAAAATGAACAAAATAAACAACAAAATGAGTGAAATAATCCACAAAATGAATAAAACAATCAACAAAATGAATAAAATAATCAACAAAATGAAAAAAATAATCAACAAAACGAATAAAATAATCAACAAAATGAATAAAATAAGCAACAAAATGAGTAAAATAAGCAACAAAATGAATAAAATAAACAACAAAAAGAGTGAAATAATGAACAAGAGGAATAAAATAAACAACAAAATGAATAAAATAATCAACAAAATGAATAAAATAAGCAACAAAAGGAATAAAATAAACAACAAAATGAATAAAATAATCAGCAAAATGAATAAAATAAGCAACAAAATGAGTAAAATAAGCAACAAAATGAATAAAATAAACAACAAAATGAGTGAAATAATGAACAAAAGGAATAAAATAAACAACAAAATGAATAAAATAATCAACAAAATGAATAAAATAAGCAACAAAATGAGTAAAATAAGCAACAAAATGAATAAAATAAGCAACAAAATGAGTGAAATAATGAACAAAAGGAATAAAATAAACAACAAAATGAATAAAATAATCAACAAAATGAATAAAATAAGCAACAAAATGAATAAAATAAGCAACAAAATGATTGACTGACAGAAGTCGGTCTAGGATGGAAGAGGGTGCGGCAGCAGACGAGGGCTGGAGGAGGAACAGGCTTCACAGAGTAAACTCAGGTGCTTAGTGCTGCGCCTCAGGCGTAGAAGTCAGATTTAAGAATGAGTTAGCGTGTGAAGCTAGCGTGTGTGGGGGAAGGCCACGCCTGCACCTGTCAGGTGTTGTGTGACATGCCTGGCCTTGGTGCAGCAGAGCGTGTGTGCGTGCATGGACTTCCATGGGAAGTCACATCTACATGTGTGCGCTCTGCTGTTTGCACGCAGCTGCATACCCCAGTGATGATGGACACCTGTGATTTATCTAAGGCCTGCGATGAATAGGGATCCTGGAGACACCGAAATATTTACCACGCTGTGCTGTGCTTCAGCCAAGGCTGCTCCACACATTACATCTACTTATATAAACTGTAAAACGTCTGTGTCAACTAACTTTGCCAATTGCCTTATTTTCTGCACTATAAGGCGCACTGTCAATTAATGGTTTATTTTAGAGGGTTCTTTCCATATATACGGTGCACTGGACGATAAGGTACATTAAGTGAAGTCAAAATTATGAGATTAAAAAGTCAAAACTAGAAAAGCACTGAGAGCACAGACCTCCGCCAAAGGAGGCGCCCCCCTCATACATGTCCATGACGTGGTGATGAGGCGTCTCTCATTGGTTCAGACAGGGTTCCTACAGCTCAGGGCAAGTTCAATTCAAGACTTTTTTGGACTTTTTTAATGCTGTTTGCAATTAAATTTAAGACCAAGCCGACAATGAACCAAAATTGAAAAGGGAAACAAAAACAACAGATGAATTACCTGGGGGCAGTTTTACCAAATGTTTATTTTAAATAGAACATGACTTTTTGGTTCAGTTGCTGCTACATTCATGAACCATTTGCATCAAGAAGCATAACTTTGAAATTTTGGGTTATGGATAGCTCTTTACATTAGCCTCACATTCACCCATTCACAAACACACACACATACACCAGTAGGTTTCTAAGGTTCCTACTGAGAGACTAAGTCTGAATCTCATTTCACCACTTCCCCTCTGTTTTGTGCGTCCACGTGTAGGGGTAGGGGTGTCTTAGTTCACGTTAAGGCAGAGTGGTAGGGGCCAATTAAGGCCGTATTTTTAGAACAATGAATTCAATGCCTTTTAAGACTTTTCAAGAATCCGTGGGAACCCTGTCAGAATGCGTTAAAGAACACTCCCCCCTCCCCTCTGGCTCTGTGTGTGTGTTTACCATCCCAGAGTAACATACAGCAAGGTTTGGTGCTTGTTTTGAAAACGTGGAGGAAAAAACAAGGTTTTATTTCCCACATAGAGCACATGAACCAGTTTGTTCCACCATTTTTTCCAAGTTTGTGTTGCAGCTACTGTGGCGCCATCTTTTCTTGCTGCTAATGCTAATGCTACTTCAGATTTGCTGCAATAGGGGATGGGCTTAACCCCACCTGGGTGATGCCAATGTCCTTGTGACGTGTAGTAGACAGACTTTTTCTGAGTGGCTCATTTATCTGTGTTGTTTTCTATGAATCATGGTAAATCCTAACCTGACTTACGTCATCTGGCTGCGTTACGCTGTGCTCACACAACCATCTGAGTAACACAGGGATCAAATCTGTTTCCAACCAAGGAGCCAATCAGTATCGCAGGGTGGGAACACCCGGAAGCATTGTGTCTGGTGTGACATTAGAAGAAGCGACGGCAGTGTAGTCTTTTCAGATACACAACAACGGCAGCGTGCCTTTGGTATTCAAGTGTTCATATGGACTTGGCTATTTCCAGTGTTTTGTCTACTCTACCACATGTTCATTCCTTAAAAGATGAACAGAGGACGGCTTTGGAATTGTTTGTTCATGGAATTTATTTTTTCACTCTTCTTCCGACCGGGTTTGGCAAGAGTTTGATCTATCAGATGGATCCACTGGTGGATAAAGAAATAGTACCAGCGCAGAAGCCCATGATTATAGTGGTACCCCCCTGGTTGTGTTGATAGAGGACCAAGTCAAAGAGGCTGGTAAACTAGAGCTGACAGTAATGGAACTGGGAGGAAGAAATGACAACCACAACAGGAAGTGTTTGTAGCCCTGAGTCATGGCTGAAGGATAAATGGAGAACCATGCTTTCCTACGACATTTACCAGAAAAACTTGGTGGGCATCGTAGTAGACGAGGTTATAAATAAACATCACATATAAATGCTAAGTTTAAACCCCTTCTGTTAATGTGTATATACCTGATGAAAACTATTTTTTACCCGGTTAACCGGCTTGACTTCAACGTGAGTGGCTGAAGTGGTGCGTCAGTCAAGAGATGGACAGATTTTTAATCTAATCACATGCAAGGATTTTATAGAAGGCTCCTCCTTTGAAAACGGAGCGGGTGCAGGAGACTCCCAGATGGTATTGTAAAATACTATCTGGCGACAGTCAGGTTAGGTAAATCCAGCCAGTGGAAGGGACACACCACGCAGCAAACACAGTATGTGTTGGTAACTCGGGGTGACCTATCAGATACCAAAAGGAGTGTGGAAAAGTGTCTTTCAGTGGAATGACACCTTTAAACCAAGATAAAACAATGAAATTCACATTGTACAGGGTTTGATTTAGCGAGGGATGGAGCGTGTCACCTGTTTGGTGGAACCTGTACGAGCCTCCAAAAATACCTTTAAAAGGATCGAAAGATTTACACCTACATGTTCAGTGTAAATTTGACACTCTGTGGATAGGGACCATATGTTAAAATTAAGTGTGTACGTGTTTTTTAGTCACGTCTCCACATTTTCATGGATAATAATAATAATAATAATATGGTTTATGATCACAGGTCTTGTTTCAGACACAGTTTATGTTCCTGTCTGATATGACTGATTGACTGTGGATAGGAAAATTCACTTTCCCACAGTTGACTCAGTTTATCATCACAATAATCATCACATCTGCTTTCCTCTTTCTCAAAAAGAACATTGTCATTGCATGAGTGGTAGATCAGATTCCTTATTTGAATACAACTAAAAATACAGTCCAGTCTAAGGAGTGTGTGTTTGACTCATATTCGACTGCTCAACAGTTTGGTTGTTTTTTTATAAAGTTGTTGTTTTTATGTATTGTTCACACATTAAATATGTTGAATCTTCCATCCTTTAATCAGATGAATGAGAAAACTAATGACTTTAGCACTGGTTAGTTCATGTTTTTAATATATATGATGGTGTGTTATTCCACATATATGCTGCTTTACTGTATGTACAGAACATGTCTACAATGGATTAGTAAATATTCCAATAGAAAGAAGCTATAAAGTGAATGAAAATAAACTAATTAATCAACAAAATCAGTGATATAATGCCAAACGCCAAACTGTTTATAAGGAAGCACAATGGGATGAATCGGACAAAAGAATCAGATCTTTTGTGGTTCATTGTCAAATTCATCAAGAATTATTTAGTAGCCAAAAGGTGGGACCATTGGTGAGTGTTGTAAATTAGCACTTCTGCTAAAATACTTAAAGGGATAGTTCAGTATTTTTCAGATGAATGTGTATGTCATCAGCGTCTTTACTCTGGTGCACCCACAGTGACTTACCCCCGACAGTGTCCTGTGAACCCAGTCCTGGTCCGGTTTTGGTCAAAGCCAAAGTAGTCCCAACAGGTTTCCTGTTCCATTACGGAACAAAAACTCACACCTCATAATTCCTTGGAGCTACTTTCTCTCAATAGCGATCAATACACGATGTCACGCTGATAGCTTTGCACCTGCATGTAGCAGCCACAAAGACTGCCCAACAACTGATGAAAGTAGTTTGTTAAGGCGCATAGCAAAAAATATTAAGTAAAATGAATAAAAATACCCCTCCTGGAACTGTCCCCTTATCGTGGTGGAGCCCTAGTAATCCTGGGGGCGATATTGTTATTGGGGATCCCACCAGGGGCACTGCCCTGGCAGGACAGATTGGTTCTACGTGAAGAGTCGGACTAAAAAATTTGAGGACCCTTATGAGGCCCATGGGGCCCAGCCGGGTCCAGCCTGAATTTGAGACATAGGATTGTTGTCTCATGGAATACCCACCTGCGAGGGGAGGCAGAAGGGTCCAGTGCTCTGTGGATTGGGCAGCAGACCAAGGCGGGCGCCTTGGCAGTCTGATGCTCGGTTACTGAACCTGGCTTTAGGGACATGGAATGTTACATCTCTGGCGGGAAGGAGTGGATGAGGTTCAGCCTTATCGACTGGACATAGTCGGCCTCATCTCGACACATGGGCTCTGCATCCCGAGTCCTTGAGAGGGGTTGGACCTTGTTCTTTTCTGGAGTTGCCCCCGGGGGAGAGGTGGAGGGCAGGGGTTGGCTTTTAGATAGCCTCCTGGTTCTCGCCCTGCATGTTAGGGTTTACCCCAGTGGATGAAAGGGTTGGACAGGTAGTACAGGTAGACAGGTACTGACTGTTGTCTTGTCGGAGCATATGCACCGAACAGCAGTTTAGAATACCCACCCTATTTCGAGTCCCTGGGACGAGTGCTGGAAAGCACACCGAAAGTGAACTGTATTGTCTTACTGGGGGACTTCAACTCCCACATGGGCAATGACAGCTGGAAGGGGGTGGTGGGGAGGAACAGTCTGCCCAATCTGAACCCGAGTGGTATTCAGTTATTGAACTTCTTCTGCGTGCAGCAGTTCAGGTAGAGAGATAGAACTTCCGGGTCACGTGAATACAAACAATGAAATATAAAAATCTAATTCCGTCAAGTGGCCTGTTTTTCGATTTCGTATTTTTGATCTGAACCTAAAAACAAAATATGAAAAATGACGCATATACTTATTTTTCGTGTTGGATTAAGAAAACAAACAATCTCCATTTTATTTCTTACTTTTAGATTGGCAGTTGAAAAATGAAAGAATGAATGACACACAGATTTACTAGGTCAGCTTCGTCTGTTACCACGGTTACCTGTAAGGATTTTAATGTCCAGCAGGTGTAGGTATTCAGTGACACAGCATCAATACAGTTTGGCAAAGTGTGGAAATGCTTCCCTAACCCTAACCCCCCTCCCCCCCCTCACCTGTAGGACCATACGAACCCCAATCTGCCAATTTAATTCTATTTTTCTCAAAGGGGTGGGTATGTTGAACATATGCGAATCATTTTCAGATTAGTTTGGATAATTTACAACACAACAACTTGTCTTGTCTATGAAAGTCTGTGTGAGGGGAATGCTGCTGTCTTTTACCACCTGGCTGTGTGAGCAGACCACAAATCCATGTATGTTATAATTTTACTGCTGCAGGAAAGACGGCTCATGGGCGCAACCAACTTAAAACAACTTAAACATATCAATGTCCCCATGAAGATAGGAATACAAACACACACACACAGTCAGAATCCCAGACTGTTTGAAGTGACAGGGCTGTCGTGCGTGCAGATATTTATGGATGGTTGGAGTATGCCAGCTCGGAAATTCCTTTCATACTAGGAAACATCTGGCCAAATTTTATCTGTTTTATCTTTATTTTGATCTAAAGATGCAGCAAATAGTTACACACAACACGAGTGGAGGATTTGCATCTGAACTGCCTGGGTGAAAAATATCTGCACAGATTATCTGTGCAGATAAATTTGTTTGAAAAAAGTTTAAAATGGAGATAAGATGGATATGACAAAGGCTCTTCTGACGCACACTATATATACTGTACATACTGTACACAACTGTACACTATATATACTGTACATACTGTACACTATATATACTGTACATACTGTACACTATAGTTTTAGCTAATGCTACAGTTAGCATTATTTTGCTAAAGGTCATAATACCTAATGCTACAGTTAGCAGTATTTAGCAAAAGGTCATAATAGTGAATGCAAAAGCATTATTTAGCTAAAGGTCATAATAGTGAATGCTATATTTAGCATTATTTAACTGAAGGTCATAATAGCCGATGCTACAGTTAGCATTATTTAGCTAAAGTTCATAATAGCTAATGCTACAGTTAGCATTATTTAGCTAAGGTTAATAATAGCTAATGCTACAATTAGCATTATTTAGCTAAAGTTCATAATAGCTAATGCTACAGTTAGCATTATTTAGCTAAAGGTCATAACAGCTAATGCTACAGTTAGCATTATTTAGCTAAAGGTCATAATAGCTAATGCTACAGTTAGCATTATATAGATAAAGGTCATAATAGCTAATGCTACAGTTAGCATTATTGTGCTGAGTCATCACATCACCACACTTTCTCATTGCTGCAATAGTTTTAAATGAGTCTCATGAAAGTCACCCATGTGTGTGTATGTACATGTGTTGTTTTTTATTATTTGATTTGTATTTTATGTTTTTATATTTTCTTTGGTGAACACACGTCCAGTTATAAAATGTAGATACTATTGAAGGTCTATTTGTCATTGTTCTGTTCTGAACTTTATACATAGGGGAAAGTATTGACATTTCATTATATTAAGTTTCTGGTGAAAAGTCAGGGTGGAATTAACTCAGTTTTGCTTCTTCTTTCTCCTTTTTTAAGCCCAGACAAGATGTATTACTCCTGCATGTATTCTGTTGAGAATCTTTATTATCAGACACTGTTGAAGGGAATGTATTAATCTCACTGAATCAATGTTGGGTGAGATTGTGTGTGTGTGTGTGTGTCCACAGAGACATATCATGCTATAACTCAATGAATACTTGAGATATCAGCATGACATTACATGGCCATATACATATAGCTAATGCACATCAGATGCAATGATCCATTTGAGTAAAGGTCAAAGGTCAAGGTCACAATTCATGAAAAGGTCCAAATCATATTGTGGCTTATAACTCAAGCACGGAGGATCACAGAACTTTCAGATTGGTACCAAACTATGTGGAATGAAGATTTGTACAATTCTCATAGTTGGTGTTAAAGTATATGTTAAGGTGACATGTGGCAAAATTAACTTGTGTAACACTGTTTGTGTGTCAAGCATAGACATATAACTTTATCAATACTGGATATATTATCATAATATTACACGCACTGATGCATATATACATATAACAAAGTTATCTATATTGCAAAAGGTCGAAGTTCAAGGTCACATTTAGTAGAAAGGTCAAAATGACATTATTGGCTGTAATTCAAGAACAGGTTGTCATAGAAACTTGAGATTGGCACAAAATAGGGGTAAGATTAGGAATTCTCTGAATACTGGGTGAATTTTAGAATGATATGTCTCTATGGACACACACACAAACACACACACACACACACACACACACACACAAACACACACACACACACACACACACACACACACACACACACACACACACACACACACACAGACAAGGTAAAAAACATGGAATGAAGTAGTTTTGTTTATGATTTTGGGTTTATTTGTTCATAGACTGTTGTGTAAAGTGTTTTTGTTTTTTACTGTAATGGTTGTCATGGTGACTGTCTGATGGATATTGTAAGAGGTGGACGGAGGTTTCGGACTTTGACGTTCCAGACTAGGATATTTCAGACTAGGATGTTTTGGACTACACTTTTTGCAGAGTAGGACGTTTTGAACAAATCATATTTTCCAAAAACAAACACCATAAATGTGTTTGTTTTTGTTTGTTTGTCTTATTTATTTGCATAGCATTTTATTATTCACTCAAACACATATTACAAATGCATACAATATACTCAAGTTAAAGTATCAAAATTATACAAATTACATTACAAGTACAGTATATAACCTCACATTATTTGAAAGAGTCCATAAGAATCGTACACATGATCACACATTACAAATATATAAAATACACTCATATTGTTGGAGTTAGGGTTATACGAAATTATGATTTGTCTGAAAAGCCCTACTCAGCGCAGTCTGAAACACCCTAGTCTGGAACATCTTACATTTATTATAAAAAAGGGGCAGATATAAGTTCTCTTCAACCTGCTCCTTTATAATCAGGAAGATTGGAAAAAAAAAGAAATAAATGAAAAAAAAAAGAAATGAATTTGTGCTTTTATATTCCTTCATAAATTCTAACACAAACACAGGTCACATGTTTTCAAAGACACACTTCTGCTGTTTAGTTCCTTTCCAGTATCATGTAAATGATCTCTATCAGTATCTGGACCTTTTGTCAGTCGTGTCATGTGAACTTGTTTCTGGAACATGCACTCTACTGACCCCCTCTGTATCGCCCCCTACAGGCAAACACTAAAACTGCCAGTTGCATGACAAGTGCTGAAGGAAATGAGCTAATCTCTTTCACTCTTTCACTGACATGGCTCTTAAATTGTTTCATGTTGTTTTTCCTGATCCCGGTTGCCCTGGTAATGACTCTACTGTGAGCAGTGACTGCACGGCAGGGGGCGGAGCTGTTAGATGAGACGCCTGTCAACTAACACACACACACAGATGTAGGTACAGAGGTATAGATATGTAATGAAACACTCACAACACATACATATATTCTAAAACCTCAGACAAGCGCACACTGGTCTGTAGATAAAAAGATATGAAAGCGATGGATGGAAATGAAGTTACATGTTTTCTGTGTGTGTGTAGTAATGTCTGTAAATGTATTTAATGTGACTATGGGGAGAATAAACTACAAATGAGTCAAATATTTTCTGCATGAGACCAATAAATGTATATAAATGTGGGTGTATTTTAGATGTATTAGATTTATTTGAACATTAAAAAAATGGAAAAGAAAAGGAGAGTAAAAAAACAACACGAGCATGTTCAAAAGGAGTGTGGGTGGAAGTGAACACTGGATCAACCTTTCTAACAAAAATCCCCTTCCTCCAAAAGAAAAAGAACACTACATTTGTTAATTATATTTGATACAGATATAAATACATACATATATATAAAATGAAAATCATGAACAAGAATAAATACATTATTTATTTTATCCTTTTCTTTCTTCTTTTTTTCCTCTCCTATTTATTGATCAGATTTATTTATTTATTCCTCTTTATTGCTATTACTCTGTAATAGCAACACTCTTTTGTTCCTATTTGTTTCATGTCAATTTTTTAGTTCTGTGTTGTGTATATATAAATATGTAGGCGTATCTACAGTATGTGGGTTTGTGTATATACATGTTACATTTGTAATTGTATCTTGTTTTTTCTTAATACTTACTTATCTTTTTGTATCTTTTCTTCATAGTCATTTGAGGTAGGGTGCAGGGCTAAAACTGATGCCTTAAATATGATGACACCACTGCATTGTGGTTGGGTGTTTGTTTCATTTTTTCTTCTTTTTTCTCCTTTGTTGTAGCTGTTGTTGAAATTGGAAAATGTCAAGAAATAAAATTATTAAAAAAAAAAAAGAATAAATACAGAAACAACAGCAACACTCAACAACAACAACAACAACAACAATAATAATAATAACAAGAAGAAGAAGAAGAATGTATATTTGTGGAAAAAGAAATGAAAAATAAGCCACTGTGAACAAAATAAATACAGAATTATTAATGACAGAACAAAGAATAATAATAATGGATTAGATTTATATAGCGCTTTTCAAGGCACCCAAAGCGCTTCACATTAGTGTGCCATTATTCATTCACTCTCACATGCTCCCTCTGGTGGTGGTAAACTACATATGTAGTCACAGTTGCCCTGGGGCAGACTGACAGAAGCGTGGCTGCCATTTCGCGCCTACGGCCCCTCTGACCACCACCCAACATTCAAAGAAAACCTTCACACCTCCATCTCATCCTCATACTGTATAAACATACAGTGGTACCTCTACTTACAAAATGAATTCGTTCCAGAAGTCTTTTCATACTGTGAATTTTTCGTAAATAGAGTCACATGTTACATGTAAAAGGCCTAATTCGTTCCAAGGCCCCTAAAACTACCCCTCAAACCCTTTACAAATTCTAAAAAATTACAGATTTTTTATCAAATATATATTAAAACAAAATGCAGATTTAGATTTTAGCCTGTCCAGGCTAATGTCGGTGTCCAGGACATAAGAGTTGAGCCACGTCTGGGTGAGAATGAGGATGCATCAGTCTGGTGGATCATGTTTGGTGTTTAAATCCAGCTTCAGGTAGTCCAGTTTGTTTTCCAGTGAGCGTACATTGGTGAGTAGGACTGATGGAAGCGGAGGTTGGAACAGGTTAGCTCTTAGCTTAGCTGTAAGTCCACCGCAACAGCCGCACTTCTACTTCCTGTTGCGCTGCTTCCAATGTCTCTGGAGGCGGAGCCTCTGTGGGGGTGGGGACTCTGGATCAGACCGGTGCAGCAGACCCAGGTTCTGTAGAACAGTCTGCGTCTTCGTGTTAGTGGAGTCCAAGTTTTTAACAATTTTTCTGAAGCTGATGTCTGCCAGTCATTAACTCTTCTTGCATCATTCGGCTGACTTTTTGATACTAAAAGTGCGGGTCTAGGTGGAGAAATAACCGTTAAAGTGTCTGTGTTACATGGAGCTGCCATCGCCCTGTTTACTGTCATTTTCCAATATGTCCTGTAATAAAGTTTAAATGAGGACACTGGGAAAAACTCAGGAAACAACAGTAACTCTGTGATGAATGAGGTTCAAAGGGTAACGAAAAGCATCACGGGTAGCTCCCTCATAGCCAAAGCGGTGCTACATACAGTACGTACGTGACATATTTACGTACATTATGTAGTTACATATAGTAATGTACTGTATTTATGTGTCGGAGGTTTCAGTTTCCTTTCATAAATAGACAAAAAATTGTTAGCTGCATCTTTCATAAGTAGAGGTACCACTGTATATGGTTTATATTTAGTTTTAAACTGATGTCGACTATGACACTGTTTAAGCTCCTCCCCCAAAACTGTTCCACAGTTTTACCCACAAAATTCAATACAAAATGATTTCCTGTGTGAAGGAATTGTGTTTATTTTAAAATTGTGTTTCCCTCTCAGTTGATTGTCCCCATCTCCATCCTTAAATAGTATTCGTATATTTTGTGGTAAATGATTGTTTCTAGCTTTGCACATAATTTGTCTGGAATTTGACCATATCTGTGAATTTCAGTTGTTTTGACAGTAGGAAAAGTGAGTGTGATGTTGATAACTAACACTGTAAATGGCCTGTATTAGTTTTTTTGAAGAATTATTAATGAATGAATTGAACTTGTATAGTTCAGTATATAGTATCACATGTTTAATAGTGTTAGAACTGACTGAGAAATAATATTGACTGTAAATGGAGTAGTAATTGACAGTATATAAAAGTACATTTTTGGGAATAATTATAGGTTATGAACTTTGTTGGAAGCCACTTATTGTATACATTATCTTAACCAGAAATAGCATAAATCTGTTAGTGTTATGAAGGATTTATTTATTTTGATTATTAGATTAATGAGGGATGTAATGGTTTGATTAGATTAGGTTTGGAGAATATATACAAAACTTATATAGACCCGAGTTTAACTCCTGAAAGCAAGATACATTTATATACATACATACATACATACATATATACATATATTTATCTTTTTTTTATTATTTGTAAATGTTTAAATGTATTTCATGAAGTCATGCACCTTTTCTGTCACAAAGACACAGAAAAAGAAATATTCACATTAATAAAAACACATTAAAGCACACACACACACACACACACACACACACACACACACACACACACACACACACATACACACACACACACACACACACACACACGGCAGATCAAACAGTGTTTTATTTTCCAGACGTGAACCCTCCCTGGTGGTTCTGCAGGTCCAGACTGGCCCCTTCAGACAGCCTGCGGTCTATAATTATCATTCTGTTGTTTATACCCAGGCATTTGACCTATGACCTCTGATACTTACACCTTCCATAATGACACCGAGCCACGCAATAGTTCAAGAGCCAGTGCAGAGGATAATGAGCAGGGGCATCACGTGACCCTTTCCTCCATAACCTACATGGTGGGGACATTAGGAATATTAACACACACTTTTCATTTGATTTTTAGGAAAACACACACTCACACACACACTCACACACACACACGCACACACACCTGCGTGCATGTCCCCTGGAGGGTGAATGTTTAACAGATTATCTGTACGTTAACACCCTCTGCTGGTGGAAACACTTCAGCTCAGTTTCAATGTCATTTAAGAAAAGGGATGTTACACACTTATTTGTCTAAAGCTTCTTCCCCACAGCTGCCCCCCCCCCATGCTGAATTCACCTGTCTCACTCTCACAAACTAACCCCCCCCCCAATACTCAATCTGATGATAATGAAGAACAGCTTTAGTTTTATATTCCCAGTCTCCAGATGTGCAGAGTGATGAAATCCATTTTCTCATTTTAATTCAGTTTTACTACAAAAGTTCCAACAGACAAAAAAATGGACGTCCTGTCACATGTGCTTCTGAGCATGCTCATGACCACCAAGGGTTTTTACAGAAAAACTTTGTCAGTTTAGTTTAGTCATCCTCAGCCAGATGTGCAATTGACTTGGACAATTGATGTAGATAATACTTTGAAAGTATATTCATTTTGTCGTGCCTTTGACCAGTTAACATATGAACAATCACATGCGTACGATAGATTAAATACTGACATCAATACATTTTAAATTCAATTGTGTTTCTGTAAAGACCTGTGAGACGACTTTGTTGTGATAAATAAAATTGAATTGAATGAAGTAAGTTTTGTATGATATGAACATTATGCACATGACTTGCCTGGGTGTTATTGTTCATGTTAGGACACAAACAATAGTCTACCTTTTGACTAACAAAATCTAAATACAATATTAGAAACTACTACTATGTCGGCCTCAGCCAGGTTCCAACATGGATCCTCCACACATCACGGTCCATCATGCACATGGCAAGCTCTCCCTCACTCTCTACCCCAGCGTCCTTCCTGAATATGTCCACGTATATAGCTCTCACTCAACAAGATGAAAACCATGTGAAGGTCTATGATGTCCCGTGAAACTAAAGTTCATCTCTTTAGGGCAACGGTAGAATCAGTTGTCCTTTATGGGAGCGAGACCTGGACAATGACACCGTCCTTAGAAAAATCCCTTAATGGTTGCTACACAGTGAGCTATATGGGAACCTGAGTAAAGATGGAAACACAGTGGCTACTTGTAGAATGAAACTGGCAGGACACTGTTTACGACACAAGGACCCTAACCCTAACCCTGCCAGTGACCTTGTCACCTGGGCACCAACACAAGGAGCAAGGTCAAGAGGGCGGAGGAGAGCTATATTAGAAAAATGTAATATTTTAAAAGTCTACCTATAATGGGAACATAATATGATATCAATAGTTACATTTCCAAAATGCAAAGTAATATATTTTGATGTAATAATCTGAATTTATAGATATTATTGTCAGTTTTGGCTGCTGGGAGCTCATTTAGACGGGGATGTCCATTTAGACAGAACGGGGGGGGGCTTACGTTGGATGTTCTGACCCTCATTCCCACATGAATAACAAATGAGGCTTAAATTAACTTTTCTCTTTCCCCTTGGAGGTCATCTGGGGCAGCACGGCGGTGCACCCAGGACTTCTGTTTACCTGCATATTTGTATATGGGCAGTGACAGAAGTTGAATCTAATCTAATTTAATCTAATAATTCAGATGAATGAGTGATCTCCTCAGTGATATTTGAATCATCATCCTTCAGTTTCTACACATTTTAGTTTCTTACATTGAAAAGAAAAGATTATTATTTATGTGCGTCTTTGTGAGAAAATTGTGGTCATTTATTTCTATCTATAAAATACTCACAGTCTGATGATAATGAAGAACAGCTTTAGTTTTATATTCCCAGTCTCCATATGTGCAGAGTGATGAAATCCATTTTCTCATTTTAATTCAAAGTTTTACTAAAAAAGTTCCAACAGACAACTCTGTGATAGTTAATCATATTTAATAAAGCGTATTATTTCCAAATAGCATAGAGCATATCTAGTTATTCAAAACATACAGTAAAGAATGCTTATATCTTGAATATTTAAACTTCTAGTAATACTTTACATCATAGATCGCTAATAATTCTATGGTCATTTTGATGTAATTTCATGGTAATAATGCCTTTATTACCACTTATTACAGATATCCATGTAGTTTCCAGTGTAATTACTCTGCAGTTTCTAGGTAAGAGTGATCCAAACAGTCTTCATTAATGTGGACACTTCTATGGCAATGTCTATGTACTTTAATGGTAATAATTATTAACAACTAGATAATTCAGTAGTTAGAATCACTAGTTAATTTTCAGCTCTGATACCATGTCATTTGGTCTTTCTCATTCATAACTCAGTAATTTGGTGGAAACAAGTGATAATGTATTTTACAGCCCTGATGATGTGAATTTTCCTGGAAATTACCTCCTTGTTTTTCAGATAATGAAATAAAAACAAGTCAATCCTGGACTCATCATTTCAGATTAATTTCAAATAATTATCATTTTATTAAACAGGAAATAAAAGCTTTTTACATCACGATTACCTGAAAACTGCAGAGTAATTACACTGGAAACTACATGGAAATTACATGTAATAAACAGATATAAAGCCATTATTACTGTGAAATTACACCATAAAATTACCACCTTATTAGTGATCTGTGATGGAAAGTGTTCGTGAACTTCCCCTTTAGATGGCATTTAGATGCACACAGAACATGCTTAAAGGGATAGTTCAGTATTTTTCAGATGAATGTGTATGTCGTCAGTGTCTTTACTCTGGTGTACTCTTTACTCTCCTATGAGCCCAGTTCTGGTCTATCAATGTGCTACCGTTGTCACTGCTAACAGCTGTGCGCCTGCATGTAGCAGCCGCTAACACTGCTGACCAGCTTATGAAAGTAGCTAGCTAAGGTGCACAGAAAGTACCTTCAAGTAATTACGATGTCTGAGTTTTTGTTCTGTGATGGTTTTGTTATGTAA
Source organism: Siphamia tubifer (assembly GCA_020466265.1). Lineage (NCBI taxonomy): Eukaryota > Metazoa > Chordata > Actinopteri > Kurtiformes > Apogonidae > Siphamia > Siphamia tubifer. The sequence continues at coordinate 26,460,717 of CM035785.1, read as the reverse complement.
ATAAATCACTCATTCCAACACATACTGTTTTGAGAAAAAAACACGTTTTACTTTGTTGACCCCAGGAAACCTGCTGTGACTACTTTAGCTCTGACCAAAACCGGACCAGAACTGGGCTCACAGGACACTGTCAGGGGTAAGTCACTGTGGGTGCACCACAGTAAAGACACTAATGACATACATATATGAAAAATACTGAACTATCCCTTTAACACACTTCTGACATGACAGCGTGGGGACATTGATCCAGCCGACAGCTTCAGATCCTTCATTTGACTGTTTTAAAAGGAAACAATCTGCTGCTGTTGTTCTGACCCAACAGCACAAACAATGAATCCCTCCATAGTCATGAATGTCATGACTGGAGTGTTGGATTCGCCTCCGAGTAAAGAAAAGCTGCAGGGCCGGATCCAGCAGACAGGTGTGGGGGGGGGCTCCTGGGTCTTTGCACCAGTGCCCTGCAGGCACACGCTCAGGGGCCGCAACCGCTTCCACCGACCCACTCAGAAACACCGATCCACTCAGAAACAGGAAAAGATGCAGACGATAAAAATTCTCCATTTGAAGTGGTTGAGTTTAGAGGCATCAAGAGACATGGTCCTCACCCTCACTTCGCATGCACATTCCCCCCTCACATCCATATGAAAAGTCACGCCTGCAGAAAACAGTCTGTGGTCAGTGTGTGGTCAATCTGTGGTCAGTGTGTGGTCTGTCTGTGGTCAGTGTGTGGTCAGTCTGTGGCCAGTGTGTGGTCTGTCTGTGGTCAGTCTGTGACCAGTGTGTGGTCAGTGTGTGGTCAATGTATTGTCAGTGTGTGGTCAGTGTGTGGTCAGTCTGTAGTCTGTCTGTGGTCAGTGTGTGGTCAGTGTATGGTCAGTGTGTGGTCAGTGTGTGGTCAGTGTGTGGTCAGTCTGTAGTCTGTCTGTGGTCAGTGTGTGGTCAGTGTATGGTCAGTGTGTGGTCAGTCTGTGGTTAGTGTGTGGTCAGTGTGTGGCCAGTGTGTGGTCAGTGTGTAGTCAGTGTGTGGTCAGTCTGTGGTTAGTGTGTGGTCAGTCTGTGGTTAGTGTGTGGTCAGTGTGTGGCCAGTGTGTGGTCAGTGAGTGGTCAGTGTGTAGTCAGTGTGTAGTCAGTGTGTGGTCAGTGTGTGGTCAGTGTGTGGTCAGTGTGTAGTCAGTGTGTAGTCAGTCTGTGGTCAGTGTGTGGTCAGTCTGTGGTCAGTGTGTGGTCAGTCTGTGGTCAGTGTGTGGTCAGTCTGTGGTCAGTCTGTGGTCCGGTCACTAAACGTATAAACACTTCATGTCTGTTCTTCACCTTCAGTTAATGTTTGACACGTTGACAGTTTTTGCAGCAGCATCGTCCTTAACGAAAGCAAAAACAAAAGTTACATGTTCGTTTTGCTCTGCCTCAGTGACTGCTGCTGTGAGAAGGAGGTCAAAGGTCAAAGGTCAGGTATTTAGCATGAGGTCTCCTTGTCCAGAACCCCACTCTAGAAAATCAATTTCTCCACTAGAATGAGGAGGATTGTCCAGAGAGATGCCTCGGCGCTCCCCAAACACCTTCTCCTGCAGTTCGATGATGTCGTTACGGATGTCGGCCATCATCAGCAGGAGGAAGTCGAAGGAGCCGGGGGGTCCCTGCAGACAGACGGAAGGACGAGGATATGTTAGGATGTGTCACATGTCCTTCTTTTGTCAATTTATTTGTGTTAACGACTGTTGCACGATATAACGTTTGAGCGTCAATGTTGCGCAACAGACATGTCCTGTTATTATTTTATATAAAATGTTTAATAAAAGTGTGTATTTTTATATTTAATTCACTGATGGTGTAATGTTCATTAAAGCTCAGATTAAAGTTGAGGATTATTAGACCCAAAATAAAGAAAAACTGAGCAAAATATATCAAAATTAAAACAATAAATAGTGTGGTTTATCAAACTTCAGGCTGATCCATTACTAGTTCAGTCAATGTTGAAGAACGAGGAAGTACCTGAATGTCCACAATGTGTCAAATCTAATGAAAAACTGGATTTTTCATCAGTTATTTCCATGGAAATAACTGGTGTCTGTCTGTCTATCTGTCTGTCTGTCTGGATTAGAAGTTATTAAACATTTTCCACAGGTTTCCAGTGGTTGTTTGTGTCTTTGTGGGTCAAAGGTCAAAGGTTGAACTTACAGGAGGACCTCTAGGGCCTGGAGCTCCTCTGTCACCCTGGAAACACACATCAGTATGAACGAACATCCCATCAAAAAACACATTTGGTGTTATTCAGGCTACGCTCCCTCACTCACTCATGACAGTGTGATCCAAACACACTGACATCACTCACTCCAAACACATTTAAGGTAAAATAGTGAATGAATGACCTTTAATCCATGTGTTCCTGGTGCTCCAGGTGGTCCCTGTATGATTAACGATGAAAGAAGCACAATCATTTAGAAGAATATACCTGACATTTACTGGAACTGACACATGTGTAAATGCTGACAAACATCTACAATGTCCTGGTTAAATAATAATCTATCATGTAATGCTAACATTCACAGCAGATTATTTTGACCCAAGGGTTGAACACTCCGCTGCCAGTGTTAAAATTTTCAAGGGTCAACTGAAAACCTTAGCCTTCAGTTACATTTTTACTGTTAATATTATTTCATTCAGCTATTTCATGTATTTACTTTTATTAACACATTTTCCGCACTATAAGGCACACTGGATTATAAGGCGCATTAAGTGAAATCAAAATTATGAGTATAAAGTGTAAATGATCAGATAAAAATTCAAAATTCCAAGTCACTAAACACAACCAGAAATAATCCATATATAAGACGCACTGTCGTTTTTGTAGAAAATGAAAGTATTTTAAGTACGCCTTATCATCCAGAAAATAGTGTTTTTATTTATTTTATTCTTTTTAACTTTTTAAATCTTTTAACTTGCACCATGTATGAAAAGTGATATAGAAATAAAGTGTGATTGATTGTACAAAGCACCACATCCTTCACTAAGGTAAAAACAGTCAAATGCAGAAACATTACAGCTGCACCATATTAGAAAAAAAACCTGTTTTAACACTGCTATATAGTTTCTAATATGAAAAACTGCTCAAATAACAGCTGTGGGGGGTCGACACTAACGTTCAAATAGATTAGTGGTTGACACTGAACATATGTTTCACTGTCATCCTCCTGTAGATGAAATAATTAAATAGTATTAATAATTAAAAATAATATAAAAAAAGACAAATAAATCCCAAAATTATTAAATAAAATAAATAAATATAAAAGACAAATAATTTTTTTTTTTTTGTAAAAATAAATAAAATAAATAATAATATATAAATAATAATAAATAACATAAAATTAAATAAACAAACAATAAATACATTAAAATAGAAGGAGTTTGAGCAGCTGAAAACACTTCATCATAATTCATCTAAAAATATCAATAATGAATTAATATGATCATTAACCTTATTTTAATTTACCATGATCCAAAATATTATAAATAATATAAATCTGTTCAAACATTAGATTTGAAAGAAAAACAATGAAAACCATTAATTTAATCCTTAACAGTGTGTAAAACCATGCATCAATTTGTCAGTTTAAAAGTCAGTGTCACTGATCTGCAGTAAAATCTAGAATATTTGTCATTAAAATGGAAATAAAATACAAAAGTTGGTTAATAGTATTTTTTTAAATCAGTGCACAGGTTAGTATTATCTGAGTCTATGGTGTAACCCTGCTCACCACTGGGCCCCTGCGGCCCCGTTTGATGTGCCTCAGATCAGGCTCTGGCCCCATAGGTCCCATGTCCCCCCGTGGACCCCAGGGACCGGCCGGACCCCTTTCCCCTGGTTCCCCTGGTTTTCCTGGTTGTCCTGGGTGTCCTGATGAAGACGGATGGAAAAACAAAACCCATCAGGTGCAAATTAACAAAAAAACAGAATTATAAAGTACAGATATTTATATAAATGTAAAGAGTATAAAGCACGGATATTTTAAATGTTCATTACCTGGAACTCCAGGTGGTCCTGGAGGACCAGTTAAAGCAGGAATTCCAGGTCCATCAGGAGTTTTTCCAGATCTGCCCACAGTGGGTTTATCACTGCTGTTATCCAGACCAGACACCTGGAGACACCACAGAGGACAGACTGAGGGACAGAGTGACTGAGGGACAGACTACTATATAGATATATAACATTACTATATCACCATGGTAAAATTACTATATCACTGTGGTAACATTATTGTATTACCATGGTAACCATTACTATATCACCATGGTAAAATTACTATATCATTATGGTAACATTATTGTATTACCATGGTAACCATTACTATATCACCATGGTAAAATTACTATATCACTATGGTAACATTATTGTATTACCATGGTAACCATTACTATATCACCATGGTAAAATTACTATATCACTATGGTAACATTATTGTATTACCATGGTAACCATTACTATATCACCATGGTAACATTACTATATAACCATGGTAACCATTACTATATCACCATGGTAACATTACTCTATCACTATGGTAACATTACTATATCACTATGGTAACATTACTATATCACTATGGTAACATTACTCTATCACTATGGTAACATTACTATATCACTATGGTAACATTACTATATCCACATGGTATCTTGATGAGTGTTAAGTGGTTTCTTTTTTTTAAACGTTAAACCAACAAAAAACGTTAACACTTTCAAAAGTGTTAATTTTACACTGCAGAGTGTGGACACATGTGGACACTTCATGGGTGTTAAATTTAACACTGGTTTTCATGTGTCTTTGGACAAGTCTGTAGCATGTTTGGACCAACAGGTCATGTGACTTCTACTTCAGTCAGTTATCTAATACCTGATTGGACGTGGGTGTGTTCCCCAGCTTCAGTTTCAGCTGCAGCAGACTGTTCTTCATGTTAATAAAATCCTGACAGGTGAAGGAACAGGCTCCAGCGCTCATCAACGTGTCTGACTTTCCAGATGAACTGACTGAAACACAAAACACACACTTACATCAGTGTTAAACTCATTAATTCAAGGGTCATATTCAGTTCAATGTGATCTGAAATCATGTTAATAAAGATGGAATGTGGATTAATATTAATCACTTTTTCATCTAAACTATGCTTATCATCAGGCTCCTCTATTTTCTTTGCAAGAAGAAGAATTTAATACCAAACTGACAATGAACCAAAATTGAAAAGGGTAAAAAAAAACATGAATTACCTGGGGGCAGTTTTACCAACTGTTTATTTTAAATAGAACATGACTTTTTGGTCCAGTTGCTGCTACATTCATGAACCATTTACATCAAGAAGCATAACTTTGAAATTTTGACTATATAACACACACACACACACACACACACACACACACACACACACACCATATAAACACACACTTAAAGGAATACTACACCCACATAATGATTTGCCCTCATTTTCTACTTCCCCTAAATTATTTTTATAATATAAACAGCCTAAATGTTACCAAATACTTACTAACATAAATCATATTTATGTGTCCAACTTTGTAAGACTTTTGAAAATTCGATTTAAGACATTTTAATAGCAATTAAGGCCTTATTTTTAGAACAATGAAATCAATGTGGGAACCCTGGTCTCATCTGATGTCTGAAGGTAAGACGAAGTAAATATAAAAAAACACCTAATACTATCTGGGCTGGATTCTGAGATATCACCACTGATGTGTTTTAGCTGTTGACCTTCACTGTGACCTTGACCTTTGACCTTTATAGCTCAAATGTAATGGTTTCTTCTTTGACACATTATCAATCATCTCTGAAAGTTTAATCAAAATCCATCCATAACTTTTGGAGTTATCTTGCTGAAAGACAGAGACAAAAACATACGGTAAAACATAACCTCCTTCACGTAGATAAAAATCCTAACAGGACAGAAGCGCTAAGTGTCCAAAGCTCAACTCTAGGGACACTTACAGTTGTTTAAAGGGATGCAGGAGTGTTGGTCTGATGCCAGAATGAAGCCAGAGCGACAGCGACACAGGAAACTGCCCACAGTGTTCACACACTCCTGCTCACATGTGCTGCTGCCTGGATGCTCACATTCATTAATGTCTGGAAAAGTGGAGAAAAACACTTTCAGATCAGACCCTGAAGGATTCCACAAACAAAGTGACTATCAGCGAAATAAATTATGATGGAATGAACCCATAAAGACCCAAACAGCCACCACTGACCTAAACCATCTGATCTAAATGCTTTAATACCTGTTCATCTTTCATTCCATGGAAATAATTGTTGTAAAATACACTTTTTCATCTTGTGTACTGTATTATCCACGCTATAAGGCGCAAGAAGTGATTTGTTGTTTTGCTGTCTGTATTTTAGCTGTCTGTGTATACACAGTTGATGTCTGTTTAGATGTGGTATTGTTGTGGCTTAGCTTGTCAGTTATGTTTTATTGTAATACAACTTTTGGGCTGCCTTCTGGGCTGAGTTATTGTAACTCAATGGGACCATTTCCTAGTTAAAGAAAGGTTAAATAATAACAAAAAAAGTCAAAATCATGAGATAAAAAGGAAAAATTATCAGACAAAAAGTCAAAATTACGAGATAACAAGGCAGCAGACCTCCACCAAGGCTTGATTTTTCATTCACACGTGACGTGGTGGAGCTGTAGGTGTTGACCCATCTGAGGTCTGGAGGTCAGACCATGTGAATGTTGACCTTTAGTGTGACCTTGACCTTTGACCTTCATTGCTCAAAATCTAATGGGTTCTTCCTTGACCCATTATCTATCCTTCCTGAAAGTTTAATCAAAATCTGTTCAGAACTTTTTGCGTAATCCTGCTGACAGACAGTCAGACAGATTGGAATTCAATACCTCCCTGGTGAAGGTAATAAAAAGTCACTAAGCACATATAAAAGGCTAAGTCTTTTAAGTGGGCCTTATAGTCCAAAAAATTTGGTATTTAAATGTTAGAGGAGGCGGTGCTGACCCAGGCAGTACGGAGATTTATGGGTGCGGTGTCTTTCTCTGTCGAAGCGATAGCCGGGGTAACATGTGCAGACGACTCGTCCAAAGTTATCAGTGCACTGCTGTTCACATGGTGATTCAGCACACACATCTACACCTGCAAAGACACACACACACACACACACACACACATACACACACACACACATACACACACACAGGTCCAGAACAATTTGACTATTAGAAGATGTTAAAGATGACCAGAAATTAATAAAATAATCAAGAAAATGAACAACAATGGCCAAAATAATACACAAAATCGACCAAAACAAACAGCAAATGTGTAGAATATGAAAATACTTTAACAAAAATTAACCAAGTCATGAATAAAGTGAAGAAAAATGACCAAAATAATTAATAGAATGAACAAAAATGACCAAAATATTCAGTAAAATGACCAAAAATAACCAAAAATAATAAATAAAATAAACAAAAATGACAAAAATATTCAGTAACATAAACAAAAATGACCAAAAACATTCAGTAAAATACACAATAAAGACCAAAATATTCAGTAAAATGAACAAAAATGAACAAAATAATCAATAAAATAAACAAAAATTACTAAAATTTAAACTGAAAAGCTAAATTTCATATTTTGAGCCCAGATTTTACTAGTTTATCTGGAAATTAGTTATTTAACTATAACCTGGTCCAGTACAACTGTGTCTCTGTGAGTTTAAGGTCTTCTGTACATTGTCCCTGAAATAAAGGCATTAAAAAAAGAGGTGACAGTCAAGTGTGTTTTTAACATGTGTGATGGGGAAATACTGCCCTCTCGTGGCTAACAAAGGTCACTACCATTAAACTTTTTACTCAAGTCAAAGTGTAAAAGTACTGGTTTCAAAACTATTTAAACAATAAAAAATAAATGTAGGTGGGAACAACGTCATGAGGACAAATGTTAAAATGTATTTAACATTATGTTAAAAACATGCAACGATGGTAAAATGTGTAAAAAGAAAAGTTAAAACCATACACAGATGTTCAAATATATTTAAAAGTGTGGTGGACCTACTTTCAGGTATACACTGTCCCATCACAAACCTGAAGCCTTCACAGCATTTCCTCCTAAAAAAAGACAAAAAAACAACTCCATCAGATTTTCACATCCCTTTTTATTCACCCAACACAGTATGGCAGTATGGAGGACTAAAAGAGCAAACAAGAAAAAAAAAAAAGTCATGAAATCATTTATTAAATATGCCTTTAATTAATGAAAATTGGAATTAAATTAATAAATGTTATTAATTAATTAAAATATCAATTCATTTTAGGTAAGAAACCATATAACTTCACTAATTAATTAATTAACATTCCCATACACTGGATGACCTTTAACCTCTACGTTTGTTTGGAAAATAAACTTTATTGACAACTGATGAAAATCTAGACGCCCCCGCCCCCCGCCCCCCGCCCCCGAACTGGAATGGAATAGATTCACCTTAGCCCCACCCACTGATTTTGATAGACACAGTTGACAGATAAAATAAATTCATGATCCACTACAACACAAGGACCAGGAAATAATTAATTACTTACTCAAATAATATTAGTATTTTTTTTTTTTACCCCAAATGAATTGGTATTTTAATTAATTAATGACACATTTAATAACACATTTTTGTATTTAACTCAAAGTCAAAATCATGAGATAAAAAGTCAAAACTCCCAGTCACTGAGCATAACCAGAATGAATCCATATATAACACAGTCTTTTCTGTGCGCCTTATAGTCCAGAAAATATGGTACTAATATTAGGTGTGATTTTCATTTGAATGTCAGCCATAAATTGTGCCAGAGCTCATCCATTATGTGAGGATTTAAAGGCTGTTATCTACTGACTTCACACCACATTAAAACACTGGAAACAGGAAGTGAATGTTCTGGAAACTTTGATTTGACCATGAAAATGTGTGTTTTCATTTAATAACCACTGAAACTCTGAGCAGGTTACACAACAAAAAACTGTAGCTTTTCACGCTCACTTCGCTGGCTTGTAAACTCATGTTTTTGATGCAAGACTTGTAACAGTTGAGTTGTAATAAAGGTTTAGAAACAAAATGGATTTAAGGTGTTTGGCAGCGACGCTCGTTCAGCCGTCGCACAACAACTCAACACATGTTCAACACATTACATTTGGAAAAACAGCCAGGAAACGCTTCAGAAACTAAAGCAACACACACGCGCACACACACACACACACACACACACACACACACACACACACACACACATACACACTTATATGTCTCATGAGGACCAAGTTTGTAATCAAGTAGGAATTGGGAAAAGAGTGTAAACATCTTTTTTTTTATTGTATTTTTTTTTTATATAAAATTTTAAAAACTATGATGAATTTGAAAATTAAATAAAAAAATCAAAATGAAGAAATAAATAAAAAGCAATAATAATGTAAAATAACATTGATTTTATATATATATATATATATATATATATATATATATATATATATATATATATATATATATATATATATATATATATATATATATATATATATATATATATATATATGTATATATATATATATATATATATATGAAAAAATAAATAGATTAAATAAATAATACAAAAGGAATTAAAAATATATATATTTTTTAAAGTAAACACCCTCAAACCTTTGAAAAATTTACATTTCACTTTGCACCTGTTTCCCTCATGCTTTATGGGGACTTCTGGAAAAATAAAATAATGTTTCCTTCACACAGATTTACATTTTACTAGTGGGGACCTACATTTATATTCAACCCTCATGGGGACCTGCATTTTGGCCCTCATAGTGTCAGAGGTCCCCATAGTGTGAATGTGTAAACATATGTATGTCCCCATAAAGACAGGAATACACACACACACGTTAAATGCAGTACTGGTGTCAGTTAGCGTTAGCTTTAGCATGCTGCCTCATTCACAGCCCCCTGTAGACAACAAGTTGCTTTTATTCTCCTCCAACCTCCATGCAGTGTAACCCTAAATCACTCTGGGATGCCCCCCCCCTCCATCCCCGAATGAAAAATAACCTATAAAAGAGTGAAACTGGCCCGAACTGATGAGATCCAGATGAGAGCAGCTTTAATCTGCAGCCTGTAGATGCTAGTGTTGAGAGGGAAGGATAAGGCTGCCATGGAGACCGGGGGGGGGGGCACACTGCTGCTCACTCCATCAATCAATCAGTCAGTCAGCCTGTCAATCAATCAGCCAATCAATCAATCAATCAATCAATCAGTCAATCAGTCGGTCAGTCAGTCATGAGTTTGGTAATAGGTTACAGGTGAGAGGAACTTCATGTTCTAATGTTTTTATAAACTATCTGTGTCACACAGTAAATTAAACACAAAATGAATAAAATATTCCAGAAAATGAATAAAATAAAAACAAGTTGACTAAAATAATCAACAAACTGAATAAAATAATCAAAATGAATAAAATAAACAAAATGAGTGAAAGAATCCACAAAATGAATAAAATAATCAAGAAAATTAATAAAATAAGCAACAAAAAGTGTAATATGTTGTGTTATTACACATATATTGTGGTTTATGTGCATGTATACTACTAACTAACCACTTATTATTCTTATTAAATGAAACAAATACTGCATCAAAAAGAATTTACAACAACCACTGAGGTATTTTTATATCACATTTTTTAATGAAAATCTATTTTGTTTATTGTTATTTTCTTTCTATTGTACTTTTTTATCCATTTAATTTGCCAGTGTGGCTCAAATTAAGACATTTAATTTTAACAATAATTTTACTCATCCAATCTAATATTAAACTAGGGGGCCCTCAAAACAGCAACTTGCTCAGGGCCCCCCCCAAATGAAACTGCCCTGACAGCGACCCCCATGACCCTGGTGAGGGTAAAATGGGTTCAAAAAATAAATGAATGAATTTGACTGTTCTTACATTTTTATTACAGCTTGTATTTGTGATTTATGAGAGAGAACGTCTAACAGGAAACAAATGAAGACACGTCACATTCTGGATATTTATGATTATCAGACATTTTTACCACGTCTTCAGACATTTAAATGAAATATTCAGATACTTAAATGAAATATCTGTCATATTTATGATTATCGGACATTTTTACTACGTCTTCAGACATTTGAATCAAATATCTGTCAATGATTGGTCCCATATTTTTAGAACAGACTCATTAGTTCATGTTTCATTCATCACTATCTTCCCTACGTCAACATGAGTTTCACTCTAAATGGGTGACATTGACAAACCCATCTGTCCGTCCGTCCATCATTCTGTCCATCCATCTGTCCATCCACCATTCTGTCCATCCATCTGTCAGTCCATTCATCTGTCCGTCCGTCCGTCCATCCAATTTGCTTCAGGTCAAAATTGGATAAAACGGGAAACAGCCGTTATCCATTTTTTTCTATTATTCATTTAAACACAAAAAGTAAAACTGAAAAACTGCATCATAATCTGTCTTTTTTTTACATTTTGGTTTTGGAAACAAATAATGAACAAATTATTCTTATTTTTGGTTTTATTTTGAAAAACAAATGATACACAAATTCATTGTATTATTTTTGGTTTTATTTTGAAAAATGAATGACACAGGGATTCTTGTAGCCTAGTTGCGCTAGACTCTCCTAGTGGCAGCACATGTAATGTGCTACAGTAGTAGTCTAGTTATGCTCAGTTAAATTTCTGGTTAGATTTCCCTGAAATTAGCCAACCAATCACGGTGAAGTATAGAGTCAGAGGGCGGGCGTAACAAAGTGACACTGCAACGATTGGGAGAGAAACAAGCGGAAACAACCATAGAAGAAGAACAACAACAGATATAGATTTCCTTTATCAAAGATGAGTAAAGAATGTGAGAAACAGAAGCAACAACAGTCGTTAAGCTCCATAATCCACCATTTTGTTTAGTCATTCCTAACCAGACTCTTCCGTCAGCTTTCCAGCGCTCTAACTACATTATCCGAAAGATTATGTTGATTGGTTGTAGTACTGTCCTATTACATACAGAGGGATTTGAAAGACAACCCTTTAGCCCCGCCTCCCCTGACTATGAAGCATCACTAGACCCATACATGGAATGAATAGGGATAGCGCTGCTTGGCTTGAATTATCGTACTACTTCACTTTTATTTTGGTAAATGTTACCAGCCTTTTTTCTATAAGCATCTGAGCTTCTACTTCTATATAAAATATAAATACTCTCACAACCTCTGGTCACATGATCACCATCATTCTACTATATTGACATTTTGACATTCAGCAGCTGCAACTCCAAGTTTTAAATTTAGGAGTTTAAGATTTACAGCGCTATTATCTGATCATCTGCCAACACACTGAACATCTTCACATGATGTACTGGCCCTTAGGAAAGAACAAAAAAGTACACTAACTATACAATGTCATTGCATTTTAGCTGGATTATCTCAGCAGTAATTGATTTCATAGACTCACTGATCTAAATTCACTGCAGATGAACATTTGGATTATATCTGATGAGTGTTGCCAAGTGTTTTCCTGAGAAAAGGGTTCAAACAGTGCTGATATTTACCCTATTTTTTGCACTATAAGGCGCACTGGACTATAAGGTGCATTAAGCAAAGTCAAAATCATGAGAAAAAGTCAAAATCATGAGATAAAGTCAGAATTCCCAGTCACTAAACACAACCAAAATTAATCCAGAAATAAGGTCTGCTGTGGTTTTTGGAGAAAATTAAAGTCTTTTAAGTGTGTCTTATAGTCCAGTGCGGTATTTTATGTGTAGAGGAAAAACTTCAATCACATATTTGATCAGGTGTTCCATCTGATCTAATCCCTTTAAGTCTGAAGTTGATGAGTTCAGTTGATGAATTCAGTTACAATCATTGTTTGCCATGGCTCAGTTGGTAGAGTGGGTCGTCCAGTAACTGAAGGTCTGCTCTGATCCTGCTCTGTCCTAGTCTGTCTGTTGTGTCCTTGGGCAAAGATACTTCTGCCTCCAGTGTCACTCACACTGGTGTATGAATATTTGGTGGTGGTCAGAGGGACTGGAAGTGCAAAATGGCTGCCATGGGGCAACTGTGAATATATATGTAGTGTAAGAGTGAATGAATAATCCTATATTATTATTACCTCCGCCAAGGACGTTATGTTTTTGCTGGCGTTTATTGGTTTATCTGTGTTCAAGATAACTCGAAAACTTATGGACGGATTTTGATGACATTTTCAGGATATGTGAACATATGTGATATATGTGAACAGGAAGAACTTATTTCATTTTAGTGGTGATCCGGGGGGTGGGGGGGTGTCTACCTTGGCGGAGGTCTGCACTCTCAGAGTGCTTTTCTAGTTTAGATAAGTTTTCAGTTTTAATTAGAATTTTTCTAAGTGCATTTTACAAACCGACTGTTTATATTCAGACAGAAACATCAGTAATGCAGCAGCTCTCCCATGGGTGTTTGTGATGGACAGGGGGGGTGGGGGTGGGGGTGGGGGTGGGTGGACAAGCAGATGAGGCCAGTGACAGAAGTGACCTGTGTGTTTTTGTTTTAGGAAGTGAAAGTCAGTTGGACAGAACATTCAACAGGCTGAGTCAACACCACAACCAGTACCTTCAGCAGAGGAAAAATACAAATACGCACATTCTGTACTGCAGTACAAGTACACACATTGGGTACTGCAGTACAAGTACACACATTGGGTACTGCAGTACAATTTACTGATGTGGAGAAAAAAAATATTACAGTATAGTACAAGTACTGATTCAACTCCTTCACTGAAGTAAAGGTATTACAGTTCAACGTATGTAAAATTGAAAAACTGCTTCTTCTTTTTTCTTTTCACCATGAATGAAATAATATTTAAGTAGAAAAATCTGAAAAGTTTCTAAAGTTTCCAAAAATAAAAGGATTAAAAGTGAATTAGTGTGGAGTTACTCCATCTTTCCAACATTGAGAACGAATTCAAAATGATCAATTTTAGTCAAACAGCTGATACAACCACATTTAACTAATGGAATGAAATGGAAAAAAAACTAAATCAAGAAAATGCACAAATCGCAAACAAGTATTCAGAGAATGTCTAATCCTGTCCCTATTTTGTGCCAATGTCAGGTTTCTATGACAACCCATTCTTGAATTAGAGCCAATAATGTGATTTTGACCTTTCTGCTGAATGCAACCATGACCTTTGACCTTTTACAATTCTACTTCTGCACTTCTTCTTGAACTTGGGGATAGAATTTGTCTACTTCTACCCCTCCCCACCCACCGCCACACACATTTTACCTGATTTGTCCTATCTCTTATCATTGTCAAAACACATTTTTGGTGTTTTGACAATGCAGGTCCTTTGACCTGCATTCACCAAAATTTAATGGGATCTATTCTGGACCACCTCACACCTTTACTGAACATTTACTGGAAACTGGTTCAGTAGTTTTTACCTAAACCTGCTGACAAACCAAAACAAACCCACCTGAAACCAATACCCCTCTGTAAAGTCATCTAAATAGTATTTCCTGTAAAAGATGTTTCGTTTTCCTTTCTCTCCCTCTGTGTTAATGCTTCAGAATATATATTTTTACAATAAATAATATATTTTTTGGCTTTTTTCATCTTCTTTCCTTAAAAAACCTCGATAACAAGACAACACAATGAAACTAAAATAAAATTCCAATTCGGATTCCTTTCCTCAATTGTTTTCAACACATATTTTTTTAATTTACATTTTGGTTAACTTGTCCATTCACAAATTCCCAAAACATATTCAGATAAAATTTCACAACAGAAAAATATTTTCTGTTCTGTAAAGTGTCAAGTGCAAGGCCCGGGATTTTTCCCAGTCCCCCCCCCCTCCTCTGAGCGTTCACATAAACAGCTATGGCAGAAAAGACGACTGCAAAACCAAAGTAAAAACTGTGTTTGTGCTACAGCCATGAGGAAGCTGAGTGAAGAACGGAACAGGACAGGGGTGGTAATCGCTACGGCTTTCCAGCGCTGGCGTCAACTGAAAAAGGAAGAGAGGCTCCAAACCCATGCTAAGGTGGACATGTTTGTACTCCATAGGTAAGATGATACTGTGATGATTCTATAATATTTGTACTTACTAATGGTTTATGGGTATGGTATTCACCCCATCAGTGAGGAAATGTCAGATATTGACCAAACAGAATGTTCGAGCAGGTTTCGCTAAGTTACCAACAGTGTGTGTAAACTGCTGGTGTAACACCATAAACTATTGTCCTTATCCATTAGTTTTCCCATGGTGTTTATTTCATGCTTCTAAACCTTTTGTTAGCTAAGCCTAATGTGACACAAACTGATAAATGTTGATTATTGTTTTGTTATTTAGGATGATAATTGATGTTGAGTTGTGGTGAATGCTCATGAACCTTCGTGATGGCTCCAGATAGCATGTGCATTGATGTGTTTTTCAAGGCGTGGTTTCGAGGGGTGGGCTGACGAAGAGGCATGGATGCGTATAATTTCAAAATATAGCTGCAGGAACCATTTTCCAACATTTCCTACCCTACCTTTAAGTCTAGAAATATCAAACTCTCAAAAGGTACACGGACCCTGCAGCTATGTAATGGTTGGTCTCTCTCTGAAATGACGACATTAAAGTCAACATTTGATTTCAACTTTATTCTCGACAGTAATCACGTCATATGAAAAACATTTTTTTCTTCATATGGCCTTAAAACCCCATCCTATTTATTATACTGAATGTGAAGTAATTTGGTTATTTAATAACCATGGATTCTACATTTAACTTTGGGGCATTATATGTCATGTTATTGCTCTGCTTGTAACAAGGTGCTAAATACATTCTTTTATATAAGTTGACTTTCTGTATTTACTTTCCTGTCTTTGTAAATGCTTATTAAAATTCCCATATGCAGTACTGTGGTAGAAATTTACATGTTTCTTCCAGCTGAATAGCTGTGCATTAAAAATAGGCCTGAATGACAGAAAGGTTTGGACAGCCTCCGTTAGCTCTGCTCACTTCACTCCACACACACTGTCAGAGTAAATCTCATTAACACTGCTGTCCAACTGTTGGCTGCTATTCCTGACAGCCTATGCACACACACTGCAATAATAATAATAATAATAATAATGGATTAGATTTCTATAGCGTTTTTCAAGACACCCAAAGCCCTTTACATTAGTGATACATTATTCATTCACTCTCACATGTTCGCTCTGGTGGTGGTAAACTACATTATGTAGTCACAGTTACCCTGGGGCAGACTGACACAAGCATGGCAGCCATTTTGCGCCTACGGCCCGTCTGACGTCATCTGGCTGCATTACGCTGTGCTCACACAACCATCTGAGTGGCATGGGGATCGAATCTGTTTCCAAACGAACGAGCCAATCAGTATCACAGGGTGGGACTACCCGGAAGCTTTATGTCTGGTGTGACATTAGCAGAAGCGACGATAGTGTAGTCTTTTCAGATACACAACAACGGCAGCGTGCCTCCGGTGTTTGAGTGTCCATATAGGGTCGGATATTTCCAGTGTTTTGTCTACTCTACCACATGTTCATTCCTTTAAAGATGAACAGAGGACGGCTTTGGAAGTGTTTGTTAATGGAAATTATGTTTTCACTCTTCTTCTGACTGGGTTTGGCAAGAGTTTGATCTATCAGATGGCTCCACTGGTGGATAAAGAAATAGTACCAGTGCAGAAGCCCATGGTTATTGTGGTACCCCCCTGGTTGTTTTGGTAGAGGACCAAGTCAAAGAGGCTGGTAAACTAGAGTTGACAGTAATGAAACTGGGAGGAAGAAATGACAACCACATCTGCAACTGATGTTGTCAGCTAGAGTTCGTAGCCCTGAGTCATGGCTTAAGGATAAATGGAGAACTATGCTTTCCTATGACGTTTACCAGAAGAACTGAGTGGGCATCGTAGTCGACGAGGTTATAAATAAACGTCAAGTATAAATGGTAAGTTTAAATCCCTTCTGTTAATGTGTATATACCTGATGAAAACTATTTTCGCCGGTTAAGTGAGACTTCAACATGGGTGGATGAAGCGGCGCGTCAGTCAAGAGATGGACAGATTTTTAATCTAATCACATGCAAGGATTTTATAGAAGGCCCCTCCTTTGAAAACAAAATGGGTTTAGAAGACCCCCTGATGGTATTGTGAAATACCATCTGTCAACAGTCAGAATACCTCTGACCACCACCAAACATTCATAGTCATTCATACACCAGTGTGAGTGACACTGGAGGCGGAGGGTGAAGTGTCTTGCCCAAGGAAATGGACTGAATATTATATAGTGATGCATTAGAAATGGCTTGATTTGCCATAATAACCCCCTTTGACAGAAAAGGTAGTTTAATCAGCACCAGATGTTGATGTTTTTTGGAGGAAGGAGTGAGTATTAACAACACTTCTACCATAAAATGTGACATGTCCTGACATGATCTATCAAAAATGGGTATATACTGTACATGCATGTAGAACGTCCAGCCAAAATGAATTAATAAATACATAAATAAATACAAAACTAAGCTTAGAGGGAAGAATGTTCCATTGGATAATTACTGCAGTGATTATGTTTCAGCTACAACAGGGGGATCAAACTGTGGGACAGAGCTACTCCCCTAAAAAGAACCCAGAAGTGTAATGGACTTTCAAAGGGTAGATGCTAGATTGGAACAGCCGGATGAACAGGGGGTGGGACGGGGGCGGTGCTCAGGAATTTCAATACTCTGAGATAGTTGGCTAACATTAACAAAGAGTTTTCTGTTAAATTTACCTGCATAATATAAGTAGGGTGAACATATGTCTGGACCCACGGCTCTAAAACTGGACTGTCCACACGTCTGTCACATGTCCTCACTTTTTATATTAAGTGCAAAAGGTTAGAGTCAGAGGCCGCCAAGACAAACACCACACTGTCCACATCATGTTTGGAAAAAATGTCTTAATGTGCGTTGTCTGCGCTGCTGCTCATATCACTCAGGTTAGCTAGCGGATGCCTCTTCAGATGCCGTGCATGACGCTTGTCTTTACACACTGAGGGAAAGAAAGAATTACATGCAACTTGTTGACTCTTCCAAATTTAAGTCGACTAGTGCTACGGGAGTCGACGTGTCGACTAGTTGACGTTTCTGTGCATGCCCTAGCACAAAGTGCTTCACAGTGATTGACACTTAAAATACAATTTTACAATACACAAGATTTGATTACACACAAAATTATGTAAGTACAAGAATTAAAATGAAGTAAAAAATGTATCAAACATACATTTTAGGATTTTAAAAAGTGCAAGAAATAAAATGCACAGGTTTGCATAAGGCAGGGTTGAATTAAAAATGCAATACTAAGTGATCATACATAAATTATGAAATGTCAGTAAAATGGAATACAATAAATAAAATAATAAAATAAAATAGAAAAAACAACGCACATTCCTTGTTTAAGAATTGTGACCCCACTTTTATCTCCTTTCAAAGGCTGATGAAAATAAAAATAAAAATTTAATTTGGTTTTAAATATATTCAGTGAACTGGCTTCTCTGATGTCTTTGGGAATTGTATCCCAAAATAACTTTGGTGCATAGTTAGCAAAGGCTGCGTCCCCCATTTTCTTTGTAATATTTCTGGGATTTGCCATAGTAACCCTGTGTTTGATGACTTCAGTGTTCTACTTTGTACATAATTAATCAGTGATTTTGCAACGTAACTCTGCCTAGTTCCATTTAGAGCTTTTTAACCCTGTTTTTGTGTAAAGCACCTTGAGTTGTCCTGTACATGAAATGTGCTATACAAATAAATTTGCCTTGCCTTTGTTGGTCACACTACAAAAATCTCAATAAAAAAACCTCACAGGAACGATTATAACATAAAACATAGATTTTTTTTACTGACCCTAAATTTAACTCAAGTATTAAAACTCAAACATTATTCCTTCACCAATCTTACCAACGTCATTTGTGACTTGGTTCAAATTAGATGTATTAATTCTTTGTGTTTGTATCATTTGCAATTAGCATTATTCATTAGCATTTCATGATCCTTTACTATCATCTCTACCATTTGGTTCAGCATGTTTTCAAAAAATTATTACATGAATACCAAAGTATTTCTGAAACATGATAAGGATTATTTATGTAAAATAGACTTTCTAAAAATTAATGAAATCAAACTTGCCTGTAATTTTGTGTCCAAAAGAAAATATCATAGAGGTGTTGTCACAGTGCATGACCTGAATATATCATTGACAGTGCCACCCAGTGGTGTTTTTGTGCATTACATGCTTCTTACAAAAGGGGGAGACTGCCCAAGAAGTTTGGTGTCAAATTTAGATTAGATATCAGGGTTCAAAGTTACCTCTACCAAACGGTTGAGCTGACCAACTAAAGGATAATCGGGGCAGGTCGTCCAATGACTCAAGGGTTGGGAGTTGAAGTTTGCATGTCGAAGTGTCCTTGGGCAAGACACTGAACGCTGACTTAGTCTCCCAGTAGAACTGACAGAACCTTAGAAACCTACTGGTGTATGAGTGTGTGTGTGAATGGGTGAATGTGAAGCTAATGTAAAGCGCTTTGAGCACCATGAAGGTGGAAAAGAACTATGTAAGTGCAGAACATTTACCATTAAAAAAGCAAGGGAAATATTGAAGAATTGCAATTTATATTGAATCTGCACCCAAAAAATTGTAAAAGATTGGAATGGGCATAAAAGCATATGGTCTCAGCCCTAGTATGTGACCCCTGAACTAAAACAGACTTGACATTTTGCAGATTCGTGGCCGTCGTACGTTCGACACCGAGGTCATTTCCTGCTCTCCATTCCTTTGCTGTGTGACTTTTCTCTGGCTGTTAGAATGAATATTCTGTCTTTTTAGTCAGGTTCAGATGAATATAATAAATATCCTCGAGGTGCTGAGATTTGCCAAAACACTCCACATGAAAGAAAAAAAAAAATAAAAGCACACTACAAAGTAATATGTCCAATGAAATGTACTCGATTCAGCTTTTTGACTGTCCTGCATCTGAGTGTCATAAGTGTCATAAGATTCAATGACAGAATCGTGTTGGGAGAAAAAAAAAAGCCGCAATCTACTATATTTGTGGCGCTGGGTTTTCTTTCTGTGGCACTGCACCACAAACTACTCTATGTATGGGAAACACTGCAGCATATAATATATATCCAAAAGGACACAAATATCTATAACAATAGTTCTTAAATAAATATGTGCTCTTCCCTTTTGTGTCAACACCACTGTCACTTCTGCCTCCTCCTATTTGACCTTTAGGTTCCATCATAATAAAGAAAAAACACCCGGAGGTGAAACATACACTTTCTGCTCCTTAAAGATGACCTTTACTGGGTACTCATTTATGACTAAAGTATCCATTAAGCTCTTGTTGTTGTTTATTACTCAGTGTCAGATTCAACTAATGCTCTTGTTTCACTTTTTTAACATTTATGGTGCTGTTGTCATTTTATCTGTTCCTGTAACTATATAAAAACATATGACAGTTATTTATCCCTGAATCCACACAGGACTGGGTTTACTGGGCCTGTCAGAGCACATTTGTCATTAGCAATCAATCTTATATATATATATATATATATATATATATATATATATATATATATATATATATATATATAAAAAAAAAATTTTAAAAATTTTCCTCTCGCCCCACGTGGGCGGTGTCTCCTTCAGGCTCGGGTCCTCTACCAGAGGCCTGGGAGCCTGAGGGTTCTGCGCAGGATCTTAGCTGTTCCTAGCAATGCGCTCTTTTGTACAGAGATCTCTGATGTTGTTCCTGGTATCTGCTGGAGCCATTCTCCCAGCTTGGGGGTCACTGCCCCTAATGCTCCGATCACTACTGGTACCACTGTTGCCTTCACACTCCACATTTTCTCTAACTCCTCTTTCAGCCCTTGGTATTTCTCAAGCTTCTCATGCAAAAAAAAAAAAAAAAAAAAAAAAAAAAAAAAAAAAATATATATATATATATATATATATATATATATATATATATATATATATATATACTTTTCATACATGGTGCATGTAGCGCAAAGTGCCCCCCCCCCACACACACACATTATCCCACTGTTGTAGATAGTTACAAAAAATTATAAAAAGAAAATAATATTAAAAGTCAGAATTTAGTTCAAAGCTAAGTTAAAAAGATAGGGTTTAAAAATGTGAACACTGGCAGCAGACTTCAAACCCTCAGTTTTGGAGTGAACTCAAGGAAGAGTTAAAAGCTTTTACTACCTGAGGACCTGATGGTACCAGAACACATTAAAACTGATCCTGTGTGTGTGTGTGTGTGTGTGTGTGTGTGTGTGTGTATTAGGGCATTAACGATTCCAGTTGTTTTCAAGTCGACTTATCCGTCAATAAAGTCGGGGTTGAGTCGACAGGTCGTGATGACGTCATCACATTGTCAGCTGAGGAAAAACAGACATGTGGCAAAAAAACCCAAAACAACCAAAAAAAACAACATGTACACACATCTGTGCAGCAATGAGCAGCTTGTATTAAAGTTCACTGTAACGTAACAATGTCCACTGACAAGACACAAACATCAACATTTTAACACCAAAGGCTAACGTTAGCAAAGAGTTTTCTGTTAAATTTAACTGTACAACATCAGTAGGGTGAACATATATCCACATTTTGTCTGGACCCACGACTCTAAACCCAGACTGTCTGTCACAGGTCCTCACTTTTTACATTTAGTGCAAAAAGTTTGAGGCAGTGGCCAATCCGTACACCACTGTTCACATCATGTTTGGAAAAGGAGCATTGTCTGTGCTGCTGCTCAGTCAGGTTAGCTAGCGGATGCTGCTTATATCATGCAGATTGGCTAGCTAATGTCTCTTCAGATGGCTGTGCTGTTTTTTTCATCTAAGGTGACGTAAAAGAGAGTGACAGACGCACATGCGATGTGTGTCTGTCACTCTTTTGTTTTGTTAGCCCACCACAACTGTCTTACCTGCAGCAGCCAAGTCTGACTGTGTTTATGCAAGAGAGAGAGAGAGAGAGAGAGAGAGGGACAGAAAGAATAACATGGTTGACTCCTCCAAATTCAAGTTGACTTGTCCTACGGAGTCGACTCGTCGACGTGTCTGTTAATGCCCAAATATATATATATATATATATATATATATATATATATATATATATATATATATATATATATATATATATATATATATATATATATATATACATATACATGGAATGTATTATGTCTGCTGTGTATGCAGACTTATGGGGACACCCTGTACACACACACACACACACATTGTAGACTGTACATGTCAGACATATGAACCTATATAAACTGACAGCAGGTCATATTAAAGGGTTTAGTAAAAAGGCTTGAATTTATTTAAGAAGTGTCTGAGTTCAAAGGAAAGGTCATGTGACCCGCATGTGATGGTCTCTGTTGGGTCTAGTCCTCAACCATCTTTCTCCCATCAGCCACTGGTGCTGATGGCGGCTGACTGTGCAGCTCAGTCCTCAGCGAGGGGTGGGGGTAGGCCCACGCACGACCCCAGAACGCCGCTGCAGCTGCTGCCAAAGTCAGCACGGCGGCGTTCTGGAACAAACACTGACACGATCCAGAGGCAGAACTGGACCTGGATCACTTTACACTGAAGATTATGTTCTTTAGCAAAGGGGTGTGGGGGGGGGCACTCACTGTTAGGCTTTCTTATCCAGCGTCGCCTTGATTTATTTGCAGGCAGGACTGGACTAAAAAGACAGAATATTCATTCTAACAGCCAGAGAAAAGTCACACAGCAAAGGGATGGAGAGCAGGAAATGACCTCGGTGTCGAACGTACGACGGCCACGAATCTGCAAAGTGCACTGAACATACCACATTCTAGTCTGTTTTAGTTCAGGGGTCACATACTAGGGCTGAGACCATATGCTTTTAAGCCCATTCAAATCTTTTACAATTTTTTGGGTACAGATTCAATGTAAATTGCAATTCAATATTTCCCTTGCTTTTTTAATGGTAGATGTTCTGCACTTATATGGTTCTTTTCCACCTTCATGGTGCTCAAAGCGCTTCACATTAGCTTCATATTCACCCATTCACACACACACACACACACACACACACACACGCCAACCCTTCGATCTTTGGACGACTCGTTCTACCAACTGAGCCACAGCCTCCCATTTAACAGCAGATCATGTGAAAAAGCTGAATGATGATGCCTACAGATCACATCAGGAGCCATATTTCCATCATATGTGAGTCAGTTCATATTTATTCAGCAGTCATATATTTGAACCAGACTTTGGGAAGTAAACTGCTCCATTTATCTGCACACAACACAAATAGGAGCCTTTAAATGAACATACTTTATAATAAAGTGAACTTAAACTCTTATTTCAAAGCATTAACTGCATGTAAAAGAGGCAAACAAATGTAGAAAATAAACTCTATTTTCTCCAGTATTTGTTTATCCTATTTATCTGTTCCTGCTCTGCATTTACCTCAGGATGGTGTCTTGGTAAGTGCGCAGTAATGTTTGTGGTGTTTCCACAGTATGACACGTGTGTGTTACACACTTTACAAATAGTTTTCCACATGTCCAGCTCTGCTCTTCCCTTCAAAGCTAAAAATCCAAAATGTGTCCACACTTTTGACTTAAAATGTGATGGTGGGGGTTTTATCTCCACACATTTTTTCCAGTTGTCCACCATTCTGTCTTCCCTTGAAGTTTTTCTGGTAACAAATATAATGTCAGATAGTGGAAGAAAAACATTTTGCCCTCTGCTGGAAACAAGTGCTAATTTTCTTTCCACCCAGCTTAAAATGAATTATTTAAATATGGGAAAACAATATTTTTCAACCAAAAAAAAAATCTATTTAAAAATTGCAAAACCAAAAATTCTGAAACATGTGGATACATTTTTTCTCCCAACCCTACCACATACTGTCCTCACTGATCTGTAGCAGTAAAATACAAACATAAAAACTCATCAAGGAGGATTTGATTTCATGTCAAATATTATAAAAGTAGAATCACATTCTTAAAATATTCATTTAAGAACCATCCTTCACAAAAAAATGTGAATAACCAAAAATAACTATAAACAACCTGAAATGCTTAACAATGTTAGTCAATACTTCCGTCTTTACAGATCCATGTGTGTGTGTGTGTGTGCTGTAAACTGTGACATACCAGTCACTCTTGTGAATTTTGTTAGAATTTTGTTATGAACCAGTGTTCAAAGGAGAACTAGACCAGAGCTACTACAGGTCACTAATGCCACGGCCACATCGAATGCAAATTTATGCATGTACGCCTGTAAACGTGGATTCTGGACACTGGATAAACATAGATAAACCAAATGTGTCCCTCCAGTTCAGTCTGTCCTCAACTATGGCTCAGATCAGTTGGATTGCTGCTCTGAAGGTTCCAGATACGTGGGAGGGCCAGACGCTGTCACTTTTGGGTTCACCTGATCCTGCAGAAGCACCTGCAGCACAGGGAATTCCACCACCTCCTCCAGGTACTACACCTGGATGATGTCCGCTTTCAATGCTATTTCAGGCTCAGTTTTTCTCAGTGTCGGTCCAAGTGTCATACGTCATTCCATCCTGACATTGGTAGCATCTCAACACTGATTGGCTTTCGTGGCCCGGCGTCATGCAAATTTGCCTGAAAAGCTCAATATTTTAAACTCAATTGTTTACGCATATTTGTGCCAAATGTGCCGCTCCAATGCCTGGACACTCCGATGCTCAAACGCATCTCAGGGGTGAATCTGTATGTAATCTCAACACATGAATGTGAAAATTCGCGTTCCGTGTGGACGTATCATAATGTCTCAACAGTGCTGGGTTAGTTACTTTGAAAAATTGCAATTACTAGTTACTTACCCAAAAAGTAATTGCGTTACTAACTGCATTACTCCACGAGCAAAGTAATTAGTTAAAGGAAAAGTATTTTTTTTGCTTAAAAAAGTAAAAGAAATTTTTAAAAACCTGTTAAACAGGGTATTGATCCTTGTTCTGTGATGTTACTTTGGAAATGATTTAAGATACTTCCTTAAAAACACTATCAAAGATCGTTATGATCTATTATCAATGGTAAAAGTTAAGCTAACAGTTATTATAATGGTGTAAACTGTGTGGACTAGTGTGCAGTGTGTGCAGACACACGGACGTTTATAATAGAACTAAAGCTGCTTCAGTTTAGGTAAGTGATGACTTTAGTATGTTACATGTCAATCCACTTCAAATCTCCACAAACTACAGCACCGATGCTGACTTCTCAAACATGTATTTATTCATAATAAACAGACTTCAACCTGCAATAGATTAAAAACAGGAAATACATTTTAAATACTAAAAATTTAATATTTGTTGAAAGTTACTTGAATTTGTTCAAAATGTTGATATTCTTTAACTTTGCATTTAAGTATACAGGTGAACAGTGATGAAATAATGATGTCTGTAAATTATTATTCTATTATTATTGGTGAAAAAAACAATACAATGATGTCTGTATATTCTTCTCCTATTATACATTCATCTGTTGAATTCTCATGTACAACAACTTATGTTACAATCATTTGAAGTGTTTACACCCTTTATATTAAGGCACAGAAACTTGCTTAGAAAACAAGTTAGCAAAAAGAAAAGTAAATTTTAATAGTGCAATTGTTATTTTTAACAAACAGAGCTGAAATGTGACTTTGTGACTTGGTGCTGCCGTCATCTGTGTGTGTATTTGACTTGTGTGTGTGTGTGTATTTGACTTGTGTGTGTGTGTATTTGACTTGTGTGTGTATGTGTGTGTGTATATGACTTGTGTGTGTGTATTTGACTTGTGTGTGTATGTGTGTGTATATGACTTACTGTATGTGTGTGTGTGTGTGTGTGTATTTGACTTGTGTGCATGCGTGGGAACAGAACAGTTGAGACCCCTCCTATCCAACTTCTTAGAAAATCATGATTGATTTTGTTGTCATACACGCAAGTAGAGTTCTACAGTGAGCTGAATGTGAGCTTGGTGCAAACATATGCAGCACTGACAGTGTTGCCAAAACTCCAACTTGTTGTCTGTACCCGGGGCACACTGCGTCCCAATTCATCAAACTGTAACGCATCACATTATTTCCCAAGTAACGGTAACATTGATACAGTTATGAAAAAAAAAAAAATAATAATTTCTCGAAATATGGCTGCGTTAGTAAAGCCGTTATACTCTAACACTGTTATTCCCAGAACTGCACATGTCAAAGAGGTGATAATGTTGGAACCAAAACTGTCAGAAATGGAGGAGGACGTTGACAGAAGGAAAAAGACAAGGACGGGGGCTGTTGTCAGAGTAAATGTCTCTGGAGGACAAAGACAGGAAGTAGAGCTCAGAGCAGGTTAATGGTCTGTTGACACCACAGGACAGGAGACCAAATGTGTATGTGTTATTTGTATTCCTATCTTTCACACCATGGGGACCTCTGACACTATGGGGACCGAAAATTCAGGTCCCCACGAGGGTTAAATATAATAAAGGTCCCCACTAGTAAAATAGAAATATTGTGACCCTATAAATACATTAATTTCTTTTTTCCAGAAGTCCCCATAAAGCATGAAGGAAACAGGTGTAAAGTGAAACATATATCTTTCAAAGGTTTGAAGACGAGTTTACTTCTAAAAAAGTGTTTAATTGTATGGGTTTTTTTAAATTATTTTTTAATTTTTTATTTATTTAGAATTCTTTTTAAAAATTTATTATTTTATTTATTTATTTATTTTTAAATGATTACTTATTTATTTATTCATTCATTTTTATTTATTTATTTTCAATTAATTTTTTATTTTATTTTATTAATCTCACCCAGATTACTGTAATCATCCTCTGTGTGTGTGTGTGTGTTTGCAGAGACATATCATGCTATAAAATCAATGAATACTTGATATATCACCATGAAATTACATGGACATATACATATACCTAATGCACATCAGATGCAATGATCCAATTGAGGAAAGGTCAAAGGTCAAGGTCACAATTAACTAAAAGGCCAAAATCATAATTATGATTATAACTCAAGAACGGAGGGTCAAAGAACTTTCAGATTTGTACCAAATGATGCGAAATGAAGATTTCTACAATTCTCATTATCACCTATGACCAATAGTTTTTGAGCTCTCTGGAGGTAAAAGGTGAGGTGGCAAAATTAACTTGTGTAACACTGTTTGTGTGTGCATAGACCTATCACGCTATAACTTTCGGATTGGTACCAAACGATGTGATGAAGATTTTTACAATTCTAACTTAAAACCAATACTCAATATATTACCATAATATTACATGCTCTGACACATATATACATAAAACGAAAATTATCAATATTTTAAGAGGTCAAGGTTGCATTTATCAGGCAGATCAAAATCACATTATTGGCTCTAATTCAAGAACAGGTTGTCATAGAAACTTGAGATTGGCACAAAATAAGGGCGAGATTAGGCATTCTCTGAATACTTGCTAAAAAATGTAATTACTGCTGGATTACAAACTTGGTGTGTGTGTAGATCTTGTCAGTTTGATGGATGTGTGTGGGTGAAGTGACTTATGTTCACATCCTAACACACTGTATTCATCATCCACGCTGGAATTGATTTATTTGCTCAACGACCTGCAGAGTTGAAGGCAGTTTAAAAACTTGGCTTGTCATGTCGTGTGTGATGGTGTGATGAAGGATGACGCTCACACACATTAGCATGATGAGAACAACAATAAAACTATAGAGTAACACATTTGTGGACAGGGGGGACAGAGGTTTTTAATCTGTCTTTTACAGACTGAACATATTCATTTGTGATCTTGAATTATTATGATTATAGTTTTGCTTTTTCTGTCCATAGCTAATTATCTGCTGATGCTCAAGCGTGGGAGTTTTGAAATATCTTATTATTTTGTTGTTTTTTTTTTTTTTTTATAAGAACCACATTTGTATTTCTTTAGAAATAAGTTCAATTAATTCATTCCTTGACACAAGTTTGTGTCACAGCTAAAGAATGAAGCTAACGTCCAACTTTTAACATGATGAAAACAAGAACATGAAATGTTAAATGAGTGGATTAATTATGGAATTATTTACATTCTGGACATGACTGTGGAACTGAAACTGAACTAGTGTTGATGTCAGGCTCAGAAAGTCTGGAAGGTGTTAGCATAGCGAGCACCAGCACCTCCTTGTGTGAAGGTGTTAGCGTGGCGAGCACTAGCACCTCCTCGTGTGAAGGTGTTAGCGTGGCGAGCACTAGCACCTCCTCGTATGAAGGTGTTAGCGTGGCGAACACCAGCACCTCCTCTTGTGAAGGTGTTAGCGTGGCAAGCACCAGCACCTCCTCATGTCTTGGCCCCAGCACCTCCTGGCTGTTTGTTTGCTTTGTCAGTCCACTTCCAGGACCTGGATCTCAGGGGGACCATAGGAACCCTGGACTAACAGATGAAGCTTTGAATGGGAGCACAGGAGGTCTGACCTCTGACCCCTGACCCCAACCTCCGCCTCATCTTTCTGCTCCTCCCCCATCACCACCCACCCCAGTCCACCCATTTAGAAAACAATGTTATTAGTAGTACTTTGTGCAGAGTGCTTGTATATTAGTAGTAGTAGTATTGTGTGTAGTAGTGTGTAATTGTACATGTGTCAGGCTGTTGTTAGCCGTTAGTTTGTTACCATGACAACAGGAATGCTTCGTCTGATACTCTGAGATGCTTCCTGCCACACGTAAATATGTGATCTACTGTGTCCAGCTCTGTGAGGATCTGGAGCTGTGGTTGCCATGACAACAGAACATACGGGGGAGGAGTCAATGACAGACAAAGCATGTCTGCAGTAATTCTGGTTTCCAAAGCAAACTTTGAACTGCAGCCAAAACTCTGTGGAAATTTCTGAAAGTTTTGATTAAAGCTCCACAGATTTTATTGTTTTGTTTTTCCTAAATCAAAAACGTTGGTTATTTTTCTTCTTACATAAACATACATTTGTTGTTCTTACATAAACATACATCTGTGTGTTTTTCAGGAAGGAATTTCACAGATAGCATTTTAATGTCTGCGAGGTTTCAGAGCAAAAAGGAGTGTGATTGACTGGCCTTAAGACTTTGACAGCAGATGTTAATGTAATGTAATATTAATGTTATGAAATGGTGTTGTAAATGGTCATAAATTTGGCTTTTTTTCTCTCATAATTTTGATGTTTTTATCTCAATATTTTGACATTTTTCTCTCATCATTTTGGCTTCTTGTCTCAGATTTTTTTCTTTTTATCTCATAATTTGGGCTTTTTATCTGCCTTATATATGAAGAACCTTAAAAAGTAAACCATTCAGTGACAGTGTGCCTTATAGTGCAGAAAACACGGTACATGTTTTTTTTTACATACAAATCTGGTTTTGTTAACCTACTCTTCCTGTAAAAGCTACAGCTTCATTTCATTTAATCATTAGCACAGAAATCTTCTGGCGTATTTTCACTGACAGTTTTTTATGTTGTGATTTTACAACTTTTTGTGGTTAATTCATTTTTTACAGTGCGTAGCATGAGCTGAACAGGCGTGGAAGTAAAATCCCCTTTCATGACTCTATTGTCAGTTTTCAGTCGTGTTACATGAGACGCTCAGGTCCCTCGCTGCGTTTGTCGACTTCACACAAAAGTGAAACAACACCAGCGCAGTTCCAGTCTGTTATCAATTGGCTGATGATTTGTTTTCTGGAGGAATTGACAGTGACAGTGTAGCCATAAAACAGCTAATCTATAGCAGATTGGACACAAAACAGTGCTTGTCCACAGGGTGCTTCAGGTGCATGCTAATCACAAAAAGATGGAGGACAAAGATGGGTGTTTTTTAGGAGGTCTCACTCTGCTCTACATTTCTACTGACACAATTAGACGAATTAGAACGTCATTAAACACAGGAAGCCTAACTCCAAGGCCTCTTAAAAGTTCTCTCTTCCAAAATGAACATGGACAGCGTAAGTGTGGAGGAACAGAAAAACAGCAAGCACATGTGAAGAATATAAATATAAAAAGTGTAATAAAAAAAATTATATATGTATATATATATATATATATATATATATATATATATATACATACCAGTGATGCGCGGGCTGACCCAAAGTGAGCGGGTGCCTGCGGTCATCCGCAGTTGTGGGTCATTAAAAAATATTTTTAATGATATTCGTGTTGCGGTCGTTTATCGTTTCAGATAAACATTGAAATAACCTGGTAAATACACTTCATTAACTGAATTTCTGTGAAGGTGACATATAATGTTGGAAGTATCCTACGATAGGGAGGGAGCAAGAGAGAAGGTCAAGTTAGGAGAGTGGAAGCTCTGGAACCATACAAACAAATAATGTAAGGGTTTTTAAAGATGATGAGCGGCTCCCCGGTTCACATGTCTCAGGATGTTACAGGTTGCTGACCCCAATGACATCGGATTTTAACACAGAAGTAAATGCAGGTATGTAAGTAAGGTCATGTAATGTTCATAAAGACCATTGATTACATTTTTAAAATGCGGGTCAAGAAGCAGGTCGGGTCCGTTTTTTTCAAATATCGTTTACTGTGGTCCCAGCCGCGGGTGGATCAGATAAAAAAAACCTTTGGTTACGGGTCCTTTATACATCAATATATATAGGTAATATATATAGGTAAATATATGGGCGAGGTTGGTAGATGGAATAAATTTAAATTCATGATCCACTGCAGCACAAGGACCAGGATTAATTAGTGAAATAATATGAATTGGTATTTTAATGAATTAATGACAGTTACGTGTTTAATTCCAATTTTAATTAATTAATGACATATTTATTTAATGTTGGCACTTTCAGTCCTCCATAGTGAAGTGCTTGTCTTTGTAATCAAACGGTAATATAACTTTGCTGAGAGAATCTTGTATCAACTCCAAGTGTGAGAAAAATGAACAGGTTAGCGTTCCCACAGCTGGAGGTTCGCTGATCACCATCCAAAGAACACAGAGTGAAAACGCCGAAGGGGAAAAGGAGAGGTAGAACCCCCCACCCCCCACCATGCAGACTTCAGGATATAGTGCAAACAATCTGAGTAGATCACGTTCAGTCCCAATGTGCTGCCCTGATGTGTTTCCACTTCCACTAACATTTCACCAACTACATTTATGAATGAAGTAGATGTTCTGCAGAGGGAGTAGATGTTCTGCAGAGGGAGTAGATGTTCTGCAGAGGGAGTAGATGTTCTGCAGAGGGAGTAGATGTTCCAGACAAAAAGTTGTTCCAAGACTGTTTTTAGGTTTATGTAATGTTCAAAGTTGTCAACATTTTTCTTCTCTAATTTTGAAATCCTTTCTGCACATTCCAAGGCCTCCACTTTACAGCCTTCTCAACCTAATACTTACACTGACACTGTATTCCATTAATATTCTTTTTTCCATCAAACTGTTTTCTACTACTAAACTAGCCCACCTCTAGTGGCAAAAAATATTTTTGCCTGAATCGTTGGTCTAGTGACACTCCATAGAGCCTCAGCCAGAACCAGTAACATTTTAATGGTCCAATCACAACATTACATTTGGGTAGCGAGACTGTAGGGTGGGGCTTAGAATAGAATAGAATAGAATAGAATAGAATAGAATAGAATAGCCACTTTATTATCACACAAACATCCACCACTGTGCACACTGAGTGAAATTGAGATACAGAAGCTCGCCATCGGAAATAAACTATAATATATACACATCTCTACCACAACACACACTTACAATATGCCTATAACCACACACCCTGCACACATTCCTAAAGTGTAGCAGCATTTATTGCACTATGGAGCCAGTATGAAGGACTTATTTAGAGGTTAACAGTCTGATGGACTGAGAAATGAAACCATTACAGAACCTGGTTGTTTTGGTTCTGATGCTGTAGAACCTCCTCCCTGAGGGGAGCAGGGAGAACAGTTTATGTTCTGGGTGGGTGGGATCACTGGTGACCTTACAATCTCTACTATCAATCAATCAATCAACTTTATTTATAGAGCACATTTAAAAAGATCCAAAGGGGACACACAATAATAAGTAAGCAAGTACTAAAACAACATCTTGAATAGATGGAAGAGACGTCCCCATGATCTTTTCTGCCATCCTCACCACCCTCTGAAGTGCACAATGACGACAGGGTTGAAGAAGTAGGAACTTATATACAGTCTGTGGTCAGATAAGCAACATGTAAACGGAGGCGGTTGGATATTTTTGCTCTACTGTTAGCGGGTTGTTAACATTAAATAGCCTAGCCTGTAGGGCGTTAAAACAACCAGATAGACGGTAGTTTTTTTACACTTGTTTTCGTTGCTCTGAATACGTCACATTGTTCGTTGCTCTGATTGGTCATAGCACTGGCCTATTACGTGCAGAGCAGTTTGAAAGACAGCCGTTGATCCCACCCATGCGCTTAAAGTGATTATCCAGAGGAAAAATCAGTGCAGCTCATTTTTTTTAAATGAATGGGAGTACATATATATGGTTGACATCAAAATCACACCATCTGGATGTACATTGAGAAATGTCCATTTTGCTGTTTTGAGCCAAACTGTGTTAGCATGGAAGTGATCAGGGCTTTTTCACCGACTATTTTTAGACCTCTTCTAAAGTTCTAAACAACATCACACTTACGTGGTAGTAAGTAGAGGGTCCCTAAAGACAAACCCAAGTGTCCTGAGGTCTTCATGTCCTCAGATAGTGTGTCCACAGTCACTGATCTACAGACATGTACCTCTCTGTATTCTTAAGAGGAAGCCCAAAATAGTCGATTGCTGACACACTCTGGAAATTCCCAATTTCGTTCCATTCTTTTGAAAAAATATCATCTAGTATTTGATTAGAAATGTAAATGAAGCTGTATGCAACAGCAAAGCTAAGTCTACTCACAGGTTGTTGTTTTTAAAAAAAGATGATGCAGGAGTGTGGAGTGGGGTGGGGGATCCAGCACATGTTCTGATGCGGGGGATGGGGGTGGGGGGTGTATCCAGAGGCCAGAGGGGGAACCCTGAGCATGCAGATCTTTTTATAAACCTCTACATGCTTTTCCAGGCGAACGTCCCACAGAGCAGAGCGCTGGAGCTGCCAGGACGCAGCTTTATTTCCTTTGGATCAAAAAAATACCAGGGCTTCCAAAGTCACCCCCCCCTTTAGTTTCTTGTCTTGGCTTTTCTTCGTCTGCCACCTCCATCTACTTCTACCCGCTGTGTGAATTTTTGATTACCTGCTTCTTCTTTCCTTTTTCCATTTCACACTCAGCAGTGGTGTGATAATCACAGAACTTTAATGTGTGACGACGCGTAAATCATGTGAGAAATATTAATGTGTGACTGATCCACTTGATCCTACGAGGCTCATTTAACACCACTCTTTTTGATCCATTTATCCTCCTGTTTTGTCTCCACTATGTTAAGCATTCCAACAGGACATTTAACTTTTCTACATTAAATGAGCTCATTGTTTAAAAGTTGAAATAACTTGTCTAACAGTGAAAGTGATGCTTGTGAGTGGAAGCCCATTCAGCAGCTGATTATTATTTTATGGATTTCATCATTTGCTGGGATGTTATTCTCTGGCTTTCATCTCTCTGTCAGCCTTGTTTACTCTCTTCAGTGTCTTGTTAGTCTCAGTAATTCTTCTGTCAGAGTTCCTATAGCTGCACAACTCCTCACATGTGTTTCTCAACAGGTTTATCTAATCTTAATGCTTTTTCTTATTCTAAAAGAAAAAAACAAAACAAAAAACAAAACACAACCTGTTACATTTTTATTATTCCTGTATACTGACATTTGCATACTTTCTTTTTTCTTGTCACAAATTTGAAGACTCTAGGTCAGGGGTGTCAAAGTCATTTTAGTTCAGGGGCCACATTCAGCCTAATATGGTATAAAGTGGGCCACACCAGTAAAATAATAGCATAAAATGTTTAACTAATGTCAACTCCAATGTTTTCTGTGTTTTTGAACAAAAATAGTAAAATTCCATCATGAAAATGTTTACATCTATGAACTGTACTTGAACATAACATGGACTAATATTAACAACCTGAAAATTATTCATAAAAATAAGTTCAATATTAACACTATTGTGCTTTAGTTTATCATTTACACATGTGCATCACAACTTAAAGAAAACAGTAGATTTACTAATACACATACCACATATATTTCAGGTTATTCACATTTTGGTA
Source organism: Siphamia tubifer (assembly GCA_020466265.1). NCBI lineage: Eukaryota > Metazoa > Chordata > Actinopteri > Kurtiformes > Apogonidae > Siphamia > Siphamia tubifer. The sequence goes on along the minus strand of CM035785.1, from coordinate 26,426,437 downwards.
AAAGGCTTTTTTTTTACACTAAAACAAAGAAGAAAATGTGCATGTTTCATAATTTATTACCTCTGTGAAGGAGGTTATGTTATGTTGGTTTGTCTGTTTGTTTGTCAACAAGATAACTGAAAAAGTTATGCACAGAGTTTGATGAAAATTTCAGAGATGATTGATAAATTGTCAAGGAAGAAACGGTTACATTTAGAGCTATAAAGGTCAAAGGTCAAGGTCACAGTGAAGGTCAACAGCTAAAATGCATGAATGGTGATATCTCAAAAATCCAGACCATATAGTGTCAGGCATTTTTTTCATTCACTTCATCTGACCTTCAGAGGAAGGTCAGACAGTCAGAGATAACACCGATAAGCTCCATGACATCACATTTTGACGTCATATGATGTCAAACCAATGACATATTTGCAAAATGTATCTTTACCTTAAAGCCTTAAAGCAGGGTTATTGACATATTTTGTTAAATCTGACAATATCGTGTGTGTCATATTTAACATTAGATCTAACAGGTGAAATTTGGTCATTGTGCGACGTCGCATAACATCAGAGTGATGTCATAGGTGGAATTGACATATCTCAAAAACGGGACCGAGGATTTCTTTGAATTTTTTTAAACCCTCTAAGGAATTGTTACTGACTGATAAAATAAATCGTTAGTGAACACGGAACACTAGTTTACAAATAAGTTACAAACATCCAGATCCAAAATGTGGCAGACTGGTGCTGCTTCACCGAGGTCTGCACTCTCAGAGTGATCGAGTTAATTAACGGTTTTTCAGTTGCCACAACTGTCAGATACATTTTGACATTGTCGTAATGTGTGATGGTAATTTTCTCCATAAAAACACACATGGAAAAAAAAATAAAATTATGTAAACATAGAGCGAACTGATGACAGAGATGAGTGTTGAAGGGGTGTCCCAATTCATAGGGGTTGCTTTTCAAAACCCACCCCCCACCATTTGCAGGTGTAAGGGATAAGGGGTAAGGATAGGGGTAGGGGTAAAAAATAAATAAAAATAGGATTGGGCCTAAGTGCTACAATGATTTCGAGGGGTGGGGTTTGCTGTACCTGGTCCCACTTGTTATTTATATTTTTATATATAGTTTTACTAGTGTTAGTGTTGGACCACACACTGTGGTGTCACTGAAGATGTGTGTGTGTGTGCTGGACTGAACACAGAAGTGGTTTGTTCTGCACACACTATGAACAGTCTGCAGTTGAGCTCAGAGCCTTCATTTACAAACCCACTCCTGACATTCAGACGGAAACAAAAGTGACAGATCTTCATCTCGTCTTGCAGTGAAACATGTGAAGGAGCAAAGGTCACAACCTCAGACAGGACATATGTCAGCCATTCTCACTTATGTCAGTAAATTCACCAGTCCTGTTAATCCTGGACCTTAGGGGATCGAACCAAGCCCCTACCCTCAACCCCACCCCATGGAACTCACTCCTACAAAACATGAAGAATTAACTCTCAATACAAAACTAAATTCCCTCAAAACTCATCTATTCAAACCTGTATTTTCTTCTGTTTATTTTATTTCTGAAGCATCTTTGAGTGTCTAAAAAAGTACAAGATAAGTGTGATGTATTTTATTATAGTTAGCAAGATAACTCAAAAACTTATGTACAGATTTTGCATGAAATTTTGAGGATGTGTTGGGAGTGTCACAAGGAACAAATGTTTACATTTTGGTGGTGGTCCGGAAGAGATCCTGGATTCTGGAACAGTTTGAAATGTATTCTCCATTTACCGGAATGTAAAATTTCCAATTTGTTAATAATAAAGGAGGCTCATCTCGTCATATGAACCCGCTTTATCCTCACTAGGGTTACGGGGGTCTGTGGGGGTCTAACCCATCAACAATGGGTGAAGGCGGGGTACACCCTGTATGAGTCTCCAGTTCATCTCAGGGCTGAACATATATAGACAAACAATCACTCTCACATTCACACATATGAACAATTTAGATCAACCAATTAACCTATCAGTGCATGTGTTTGGATGGTGGGAGGAAACCAGAGTACCTGGAGAAAACCCACGCAGACACGAGGAGAACATGCAAAATCCACACAGAATCGAACCAGGGTCCTTGTTACTATGAAGCACGAGTGCTAACCACTGCACCACCGTATCTCTCAATAAAGGAGGCTATAGGCAAGGAACACTGTAGTTATGTTTCTGCCAGCGTCTGTCTGTCTGTCTGTCTGTCTGTCTGTCTGTCTGTTCGGCAGATAACTCAAAAAATGGACGAATTTGGCATATTGATACTGACACAAGGAACAAATGACTATCTTTGCCGGCCACCACTTGTTAATCATTTATTTCAGTATCAAGTATCTCCTCTTTTTGGAGAAGCTCTTATGTTCCAACTAAAGCAAAAAGATTACAAGTTGGTTTTTTTTTCCTAAATGACCTTCCTGACCTGATCTATTAAGCCCAAAGCTTTCAACTGTCAAAATAATGACGAGCTCTTGACAACATTCAGTTTGTATGAAAGTCATGTTGCATTCATTTGACCCGACCCCCGCCCCAGCGTTGGTCTTCTGCTCTGGCTACTGGATGCAGGTCTGGCTTCTGTCGCCGCCCCACACCCCCCTACCCCCAAACACACACTCTGAATCCACTGAGAAACAAGGAAGTGGTGGAGATGGAGGAGCAGATGGAGTCCAGGCCTGTGGTGGAGTCAGGATCACTAATGAACACTTTAAATGTTTTAGGGTGACACACAGGGCAGCACTGGCTGGGTGGGGTGGGGGTGGGGGTGGGGGGGTTTGGATCACTTGTAAATGTCTTTAGAGGCTCCACTTTTGTTACAAAGATGTGTGTCATGTCACCTTTTCATACTTACGTACAAAAACTAGGGCTGTCAAATGCTAAAATGTTTTAATCAGATTTATCACAGAGTTGATTTGGATACATTTTAATTCATCGTGAGCAAAACATTTTCAGTCCGTTGACTGTTCTGTGACCACAAAAATACACTATGAAACACAAAAGAGAAAAACAGAAAAACTAAGTATTCAGAGAATGCCTAATCTTGCTCCTATTTTGTGCTAATCTCACATTTATATGACAACCTGTTCTTTAATTAGAGCCAATAATTTTGACCTTTCTGCTAAATGTGACCTTGACCTTTT